>JAHZSQ010000072.1:32500-119715 GCA_022405105.1 Aristolochia contorta | reverse complement strand
CTGCATGCTTGCATATGCTTGATGGACGAGTACTGTGATATTATTCCGGGTTGTATTGCCTGAGGATGTTGTATTGGAGTGCCTTGCTAGGGTGCCTCTACTTAGCTAATTATGACACCCGTCGTATTCATGAAAATGATCAAATCGGCGGCAACTTTTTGGTTGGATTACAAGAAAATAGGAGTCTAAATGAATATTATAAGACACTGAATCTTAAAGTGGATCAACTTTGCTTTTCTAGGCATGGATCTCATGCTCAATGTCACTGTACGCAACACTACTCCAGCTACCATTGCTCTCCCTCTTTAGGTCGGCATCATGCTGATTCATAACGTAACATTTGCAGCAAGAGAAAACGAGTAATAGGTACAAGTTTGTCTGACAGCCAGCGGGGCAAAAGCATTAGTAAAGCATGATATGAGGGAACATATGACAGCTAGGAAAGAAAGAGCAACTGTATCTAACAAAGGAAGAGAAACGGAGAATGAAAACTAGAAGGAAACCTAATTTTAGTCAGTAAACTGCCCAAGGGAATTGGTGGCTTCCCATGTCTGTTTCTCGTGACTATCTCGAGAATTAATCTGCGAAGGTGTAAGAGCTTCACTCTTGTCTGCAAAAGTTGAAAACATCAATTCCAACTGTTAGGCCAACAACAAGACATTTTTCAAGGGAATAGCAGAGCGAGACAGTTATAAACTAATACTAAAATATGCAAGTCTGCCTTGTTCACTCCCTCAGAGGTGTTAGTAAACACATGCAAATTCAAGCTAACATTCTGTTTTCAGTCTAGAAGAAATGGTTGTCTGCCAGATGATTTACTTGTAGAGAGTTTCCATTGTGGCCTTTAATTTTGTTATATCAGCTCCAATAAGTTCCCGGGCCTTGCTACCGCCATGGAAAAAATGGAATGTCGGCTGCAATCAGAATAAGAAGGACATTCTGTTAACACTTTGAAACTAGAGAAACTGGGAAATTTACCTAATCAACTCTACGTATAAAAAGTAAATGATGAGTACATTGGAACAAACCTAAGCACCTAAAAAATCATACAAGCAAATCAAAACCAAAGTTTTATAATTATCAGTTAAAAAAACTTCAGAATGCATTTGCTCAACCTTAAGACTTTACAAGGTTTCCTTATTTCATACCAAAATAGAACAATATCTATTCAAAAGAAAACTGAGAGGAAAAGCAGTCAAACAATATGAATCATACTTACCAGAGTGGAAAAAAGTGACATTAAAACAGAAGTCGACTACTTATATGGGATAACTAATATTCAACCGCAATCAAGGATCGGACTCATTCTTTCTCGTACAGAATACTAAAGAAGATGGACGTATTTCAATTTCCAATATTACAAAGAGTATGCTTAACGATAAAATATATGCAAAGGATACAAAGGAATATGAATTGGCAATTCATTCTGTGTATTGTTTTTGACTGGTATATATAATATGACTGCAAAACATATTAGATCTAAGATTCACAAAAACAAGACCTGAGCTAATACAATAAAACCCAGAAGACTGCACTATTTTCAAGTAACCAAGGCATTGGGTATACATAATTTTACCACAGAAGAAATCTGCAAGCTGCTCAATACATTTGCAAGACCCTCCTGCAAAAGGTCAATGCTTGTCAGGTTGAAGGATGTAGAAAGAAAGGAAAAACTGTTAAGAGTCAAGGGTAGATTAGTAATTTTACTAAACTTTAGTTAATTATTATTTGTTTATTGTTTGGTTTTCTTGCTCCTCAAGCCATGAATGACATTATTGTAATTTTGTATTTTTGGATTCTATTAATACATGTTTTAAGGTTGTAGGTCATGAAGACCTTACAACCACTCTCTCCTTCTCTCTTCCCCTTCTTCCTATCTCTTCACTTTTCTCTCATCTTCAATCTTCCTTCACTAAATCTAACATGGTATCAGAGCGGGTCTGTAAGTAACAACTCGTCACTTACAGAAGTCATGGGATCTTCTTCCTTGAAGCTCGTTGTACAAGTTAGAAGTTCTAGAAAGGTCTTAGATTTTGGGCGATCCTTAAAGTTTGTCTTTTTCTGTGTTCTTCTGCCATTATCCTTTGATAATAGCTTCTACTACGGATGAAGTGGTGTGTATGGGCTTACTCCTAAAGAGAGTTTCTTTGCTACTGTTGGGTTCATAGGAACCTGCATCTGCAACTGCTACTACAGTTACTGGTAAAAAATTGAATTTTGACACTGCCTCGGGATTTGTGCCTAACCAAAAACCTGTCTTTGAGCTGAGAAAATCTGCCACTTCTAGTCACAAGTAGTTCTGAACAGGTTTCAGAGCTTCCAGTACACAAAACTCGTGTTTTGCACGGCCTCGGGAACTATGCCAGAGGTTTTTTCCGAATTAGAAAAGGTTTTCTAGTGTTTCTGAGTTTTAGTTGGTGCTGCAATTGGTGCTGATGTTCGTGCTACTATTGGTGCTGCTATTGGTGCTGCAATTGGTGCTGCTATTATTTTTTTTTTTTTGAATGTTGGTAAGTCATTTTGTTCCATTGCCCTAAGGCTATCAAATTACAGAATAGGCCCAACGGCCTTTACAATCAGAGGGAAATTATGGGGTCCATAAAACAAGATGTTGTTCATTGACCCCATGCTTGGCTAATACATCAGCTCGATTGTTTGCACTCCTAAGAACATGATTCCAACTCGTTACAGTAGAAGAAAGGTCACTTATTTCGTTAATGATGGAGCGCATTCTCCAAGGTGGTCTAATATTGTTCTTGCACCAGTGAATGATCACTTTGGAGTCCCCTTCAACATGAAAGGGTCCAACTAGGTGGGCCTCCTTAAAGCATTTCAGTCCCTGAAGTAAGCTTCTTGCCTCAGCAATTGTTGAATCAGCTATCCCGATTGGGCCAGCATAAGTGAGAAGAACAACTTCTTGGAGATTCCGAATGAGCCCCCCAATACCCGCAGGTCCAGGATTATCCATGGAGGAGCCATCAAAGTTAAGCTTATAGGAACCATCTGGAGGAGGCTGCCAAGATTGGATTCTGGTTAGATTTTGGTCACCCTCCTGTGCATGTGCTGCCCATGAAACCCAAATAGTATTACGGTCTATACTTCTAAATTCCTTCAGCAGCTTCAACCAACTCACAACATGATAGAGAATAGTATGACAGGTATCCCTCCACCCTTTGGAAGTATTGAGAACACTATTGTTCCTCTCTTTCCATAGTAACCAGGGGATGAATCCAAGGCAGCATTTTAGCATTAATTTCCCTTTGGCGTGGAGTCCAAGGGAGCTAGTCATCATAATAAGGCCATAGAAATTCTGGGGCATGACAATGTCAACACCAAATTTTCCAAGGAAGAAAGTCCATACCCTCCAGCTATAGTAGCAGTGGAAAAGTAAATGGTTAATGTTTTTCTCCACCTCATTGCACAAGGGGTAAAGGCTGGATTGCAATTGCATGCCTCTTCTTAGTAGGAGGTCATGTGTTGGCAGTCGATCTCTCAGGCAACACCATGCGAAGAACCTTTGTTTCCTGGGACATGAAAGTTTCCAAGCAGCAACAGAAATATGGGGTAAAGTGTCTTGGCCAGCAAGGCATTTATAACAGGATTTGACAGAGTAGTCCCCATGGGGGTGGGGCTTCCATATTAATTCGTCTTGCTGATCCCTTTTCAAATAAATACCACCCAATTCATCTTGTAGCTCAGCAAATTCAATTGCTTCGTCATCACTTAATGTTCTTCGAAGCACTCCACTCCAGTTAATATCCTTCAGTTGCCCCAAGGGAGCTAAATCATTAATTAAGCAATTCTGATTTCGAGCTAGCAGATAGACTCTAGAAAACTTTGCTGAAAGAGGGGTGTCTCCTAGCCAAATATCAATCCAGAAGAAGGTTTTATCTCCCTTACTAGGCTGGATTGATATGTGCTGCCTGAATTGAGGGAGGAGTTTGATTATTCTCCTCCAAGAAGGGCAGAGCCTCCAAGAGCCTGATGTTTGAAGCCACCATCGACTATTCCCGTTGTTTAGAGAGCCAGCCACTAGTCTTTTCCATGTTTTTTTTTTTTGAAAGTTGGTATTTTATTTCATTCCTTGATGCCCAATTAGGCACCAAAATCAGAAACATGGCCGTAGGCCTTACAATATGAAATCAAGCATTACAATAAGATTCTCTTCCATGACTCCTTTTTTAGCTAATACATCAGCCCTCCCATTTGCAGTCCTAAAAGCATGTGACCAGGATGTAACAATTGTTGCAAGATCATGAATCTCATTCATGACAGATCTTAACCTCCAAGGCGGCTTGAGATCCTTCTTGCATTAGATAATAAGCATGGAATCACCTTCAACATGCAAAGGTCCCATAAGTTGGGCATTTAGGAAACATTTTAAACCTTGTAAGAGGCTCATTGCCTCAGCCGTGTTGGACTCTGCAATACCAATAGGTGCCGCATATGATAGAATGATTTCGCCATGGTGATTTCTAATAAGACCACCCACACCCGCCGGTCCCGGGTTTCCAAAAGAGGAGCCATTGAAATTCAGTTTATATGAAGAAATCGGTGGCAGCAACCATAATTGCATTTTGATCATTTTTCCACTACCATCCCGAGAAAGGTCCACCATGAGTTCCATATGGTATTGCAGTCTGTCCCTTTGAAAGGTTGTTGTAATTTGAGCCATCCAATAACATGATAAAGAATTACATTACAAATGTCCCTCCACCCTTTAGCCTTATTTGAAAAGATACGGCTATTCCTTCCTTCCATATCACCCAAGGAATAAAGCCAAGGCAGCACTTGAGCATCAGCATCCCTTTCTTTGATAGGCCAAAAGAATTAGTCATATCAAAGAGGGCGCGGAAATTATGAGGCATAATCATATTGATATCAAATTTACTCAGAAAGAAGAGCCAAATACTCCAGCTATAGTGACAATGGATGAGCAAATGATTTGCAACTTCCTCTTCGGCATTACACAAGGGACACAAACTTGAAGTGAGTTGCATTCCCCTTCTACATAGCAAGGCACGGGTAGGCAATCTGTCCCATAAAAAGCACCAAGCGAAAAAAAATTGCTTCCTTGGGCAAGAGAGTTTCCAAGCAGCAGATGAATGATGAGGACGACTTCCATGACCCGTGAGACATGAGTAGCCAGAGCTAGTAGTATATTCCCCAATAGGATGGGGTTTCCAATTCAATTCATCATTCTGGTCCCTTTTTAAATATAACCTGGACAATTCTTCTTGTAAGCCAACAATCTCAATGGCCTCGACATCAATTAAGTTTCTGCATAGGTTTTGAGTCCAATTTATATCATTCAATTGACCCCTAGGAACCAAATCAGAAATAGTACAATTTTGATCCCTAGCCAAAAGATGAATTCTAGAGTATCTTTCAGCTAGAGGCGCTTCCCCCAACTAGCAGTCAGTCCAAAAGAAGTCTTGTCCCCTTTTCCAGGTTGGATAATAATATTCTGACGAACAAAAGGGAGGAGCTTGATTATTCTCCTCCAAATGGAGGAGAGTCTCAAGGTTCTCCCAGCCTCAAGCCACCAACACCTGTTTCTGCTGCCCAGAGCTAGGGTAACAAGACTTTTCCAAGCTAAAGAATCAGCTTCATTCAGTTTCCAAATCCATTTAATCAACAACGCCTCATTCATCTCTTTGATTTTTCTAATGCCTAACCCTCCATCAGGTTTGGATTGGCTAATGTCATCCCAGTTTAGGAGATGTATTTTTTATCTGTCACATGATCCTGACCACAAAAAATTCTTCATAATCATTTCTATACGCTTTGCTACAGAGAGAGGGCAATGCATAAATGAGAGGAAGTAAGTTGGAATGCCCAATAAGCACGATTTTATCAATGTGAGTCTACCAGCTTTGGTGAGGAATTTTCCTTGCCATGTACTCACTATGCCATTAAGTTTTTCAATGACTGTGTCCCATAAATTCTTTGGGGCCTTCATTATAAATAAGGGAAGCCCAAGGCACGTGGTTGGAAGTGCTCCAACTTGACAACCAAGAGTGCTGGCCAACTCATTTATTCTGTTTCCATCCATTGGAAAACCAAAATTGCAGACTTACTCCAATTTATTCTCAAACCTGAGGCCAACTTAAATATTGTCAACAAACATTTGATAATCCTTATTTGCTTTTTGGTGCCTTTGCAAAATAGGATTGTATCATCTGCAAACTGAACAAGTGGTGCACTAAGATGTTCCCTGTCAATGATAGGTTCAATCCATCCTTCATCCATAACCCAATGTAGTAAGCTTCTCAGCCCTTCTCCAGCAATATTAAAAAGCATTGGTGACAACGGGTCCCCCTGTCTAAGATCTCTAGAAGGCTTAATAAAGCCATGGGCCCCACCATTTATCATGATAGAATACCGTGCAGATGATACGCAAGACATAATCCATTTTATCCATCTACGACCAAAACCGAGTTGTACCATCATGAACTTTAGATAGCTCCAAGAAACCATCAAATGCTTTTTCAAAATCAAACTTTAGTAAAACTCTTGGTTCATTGGCATGTTGACATAGGTGGATGACTTCATGAGTGTTCATGGCTGCATCAAGAATAACTCTACCTTTTATAAAAGCATGTTGTTCAAGGCTTATAACTGTCCTCATTGTTGTTTGCAACCTTGCCGCAAAAAGTCTAGCAATGATTTTATAAGAACCACTAGCTAGGCTTATAGGCCGAAAGTCTTTAACGTGCTCAACACACTGTCTCTTAGGAATCAATGAAATAAAAGTAGCACCAAGGGCAGAACAGGTCAAACCATTCTGATAAAAATAAGTAAGAAGGCTTACCACATCCTCTCAAATAATAGGCCATAAGGAACTGCAGAACTCACCATTGTAGCCATCAGGGCCTGGGGCTTTATTGTTAGGCAGTCCTTGTCCAGTAGCATCAATTTCTTCTTGGGAAAAGGGCCTCTCAAGTGCTTCAGCAAAGTCTAATGATAACCACTTATAGGGAATTCCCTCTAAAAGTGGTCGAGAAGGGGATTCCTCTGTAAAGAGGTCGGTGAAGTAAGATACAATATTGTTGATAATTGCATCTTTATCATCAGAGATCACTCCATCAATTGACAGGGATGAGATTCTATTCACCTTCCTTCTATGAGAAGCTATAGCATGGAAAAACTTTGTATTACCATCACCATCAAGTAGCCACTTATGTCTAGCTTTTTGCTTCCATTTCATAGCCTCCATTCTCAGAATATTATTGACTTCGGTTACAGCCGAGAGCCTTGTGGCCAATTCATCATCATTTAGAACTCTTGACTCTTCAAGTAGGTCTAGTGAATGGATTTGTGCACTCAACTCCTCTCTTCTGGCCTTCTGTTCCACCTTGTGGGCTTTGGACCACACTTGCAAATTCTTTTGTAATGCTTTTAGCTTTCTAAATAATACTCCCCAACCATTCCCATATCAGTCATATTATGCCACCAATTTTCAATTTTGTGGTAAAAATCATCAAGCTCAAGCCATTGATTTTCAAAGCGAAAAGGAATTCCACCCCAGTTTGTAGAACATGTATCAATGAGAATCGGCTAGTGATCTGAGACAGATTTATCTAAAACTTTACAGCATGTATCAGGGTATATTTCCAGCCAATCCGAGGTACATAAGAATCTGTCCAATCTTGATAGTATAGGTTTGCTTCTTCCATTAGTCCACGTGAAAGATTTTCTGGATACTAGAAGATCAATAAGCTCCATAGAACCAATGAAATCAATGAAAGCTCTCATAGTAGATGTGAAGGACCTAGCGGCAGGAAATCTTTCACTTCTTAGTTTAGTTGCATTGAAGTCACCCCCCAATATCCAAGGGTTCCTCCAATGATCCATCAAAGTTATAAGTTCCTCCCAAAAATTATTCCTGCCCACATAGGTGCTTGGGCCATATACACTACCAATACACCAGATTTTGCTAGTAGAGAGGTCCATGAGTTTGAAGCAACACAGTAGTCTCCCTGATTTAAGTTGTGGACATCCATGTGATCTGAATCCCAGATAATCAATACACCACCAGCAGATCCCGTGGCATTTACTGCCTTCCAACCAGGTCTTCTAAAAGGAACAAGGCTCCTGATCATGGAATCTGATATTTCCTCTAACTTTGTTTCTTGCAACAAGATCACCTTGGCTTTATTTCAAAAAAAATAGTACTTCTGATTACAAACCTCTTATTTGGACTGCGCACTCCTCTTACATTCCAAGAAAGGATTATTATTTCCTATTTTTCTGCGGCCCAGTAACTCCTTTGCCCCTCCCTCTGGTCCTTCTTCTCTCAACCTGAGGAACAGGTTCAATTTGGGGATCTTTTCCGGCTTCATCCAGCTTAGCAAAAATAATCAGTGCTTCCTCAAACTCCTTTGCTGGTATAGTACCTTTTTTCCTCATGAGTTGAGCAACCCATGATTCAGAATCAGCCCCATCTTCCTGTCCAAATCCATAAAAAATATCACTATCAGCATTCACATCATTAACATGAGCCTCTACTCCCGTCTGTTCCACTTCCATTTCTTCATCATTAGCCGGAAGATTGGTGTTGCGAATAGCATTGACAGAGTGTGGAGTTGAGCCAAGAATCAGCGGCTGATGTGGTTGAGGAGGCATTCGTCTGGAATAAGTAGTAGGAGTGTTGATATGGTTGATATGAACAGGTGAAAGTGATACGTTTGCCTGATGGAGAGATGAGATATGAAAATTATCTTGCACACTTGTATGTTGTGCAGGTGAAACGATTTGCAATTCAGAAAGATTTTTCTGAGGAAAGGAGATAGGTAATGTAGTTAAAGGGGAATGAGGTACTTCCTGAGTTGTGATGGCTGGCAGCACAATAGGCGGATTGGTGATTGCTGGAGGGGCAGGTAAAAGTCCTATCGAGTTCCGCTGATCAATGCTTGTCCTTGCAAATTCTAAAGAGTGGGCTTCAGCATGGACAGGCTGGCAGGTGTGTGCCTGGTTAGGGGCAGTGAGTTGCAGCTCCTTCCAGAATTCTAGAGAGGGGGAAATTTCTCTAGCCGAGTTGACTCGGTCGAGAAGCAAGTTGACTCGGACCGAGTTGATTTGGACTGAGTTGACTCGGCCCACTGGTGATACGGGGTGAGTGGACTCGTCATCTTCCTCACGCCTCTGTTTGCAGACAACGCTGAAAGGAGGTGTGAAATCTTCGGGTCGCAGTAGTATGGCCAATGAATTGGCCTGACTCGAATTCTGGCGTACAAGAGATTCCTCTCTTCATTGAGTCTTCATCGAGCTCCAACACTGTGCCCACATAGTTTGCGAACAACTTCAAGGTTTCCACATCCCAGATTTCCGGGGGGATACAATTTGAAACCATATAGATAACGGCCCAGTTGCTTTAGAAGATTCCCATTTCCTTGCTTCCCAGCATGGAATCTCCTCTGCGTGGTTCCAGAGAAGGATTTTGGTTTGGGTGTCTTCATCTACAACTGAGATTAACCAATATCCCTACCCTAAATACGAAACTTGAGGTGTGTACTAAAGTCCCCAACGATTTTTGATCCACCTCCCGAGATCAACAGCACTTTGGGTGTCCCAATCAATGTTTGCGACTAAGCTATTCTTCAAAATTTGGGTCTTGCGAGCCCATTTTTCTTCGAATCGACTCTATGAGGCGTCGAAGCCAAGTTCCCTTCTTGTCTCTCCCCTGCAAATGTCCTTCCAGCTTCGATCGAGATGGGTCAGTGGTGCCCTTGGTGGAGAAGGTTCTTGTTGAGCTCTCGGGAATAATTTCTGTAAGGCATCAATGACGGAATTCCATACAACAACTCCATCGTCTCCAATTTCTGGAAAGTAGATCCGAGCAAGAACCTTCCTTGCTCTGAAGTGCACAAGCTTGCACTCCCATGTGCGTCGTTTGAAAACAGATATCATAAACTGGGAGCTTTCCCACCAAACTTCTTTTGAGACAGTCCTTTGCGCCTCAAGGACAGTCTGCAGTTGCGATAGAGATAGTTCACCTACCTCCATGGGAACCCTAATGAAAGCTCTCTTCTCTCCCGTCTCCAGCAAAAAGTAGAAAGCTTTTCGTCCAACATCGTGTTCCAATTTTAACACTGAATCCCCAAATCGCCACAAGCCAAGGGCTTTGGCTCGTCCTCCTGTTCTCTTGCTTCGTCTTTCTACCTTTCTCCATTCTTCGCCATTGACAGCGTCACGCAAATGTACCGGTCTTTCATTACCGACTGAGAGGTCCTTTCGTCTTTCATTACCGACTGAGAGGTCCTTTCGTCTTTCATTACCGACTGAGAGGTCCTCTCGTCTTCTATGATCCTCGCCAGGAAGAGACGGGCTCTCTTCGTTGTCGCTCGTCACTCGCGTTCGCCCCCGCTCGCCATCAAATCCTACCCAAACTCCTCCTAGGAGACTTGAGTATTGAGTATTGGATCAACACTTGGTGGTGGACTCTCCTTGACAACTGATGATGTAGACACCGGGATATTATTCATAGGAGGAGGACTTCATCCAGACCTATAGAGGAGCCGTAAACATCGAGCGAGAATCAGAAATTCCAGCAGAAGAATTTGCGGCGGATTCCCCAGATTCCTTCGCTCAGTCTTTTCCATGTTTGGTCATCATCCCTATTCAGTTTCCATAACCATTTCATCAACAAAGCCTCATTCATCTCCTTGATCCTTCTTATACCCAAACCTCCATGTTCTATTGACTGGCAAACGTCATCCCAATTAATGAGGTGCAACTTTGACTTATCAGAAGATCCTGACCACAAGAAGTTTCTCATGATCCTTTCTATATTATTGACTACAGAGATAGGGCATTGCATAAAGGAGAGAAAATACGTTGGGATTCCCAATAGACATGCTTTAATTAGTGTTAGTCGGCCAGCTTTTGAGAGGAGCTTCCCTTGCCATGTGTTCAGCCTATTATGCAGTTTTTCAATGACCGGGTTCCATAAGTTACGTGGAGCCTTCTTGATGTATAATGGGAGGCCCAGGTATGTAGCTGGTAGCTGACCCACCTTGCAGCCTAATGCATCGGCCATCTCATTCAGTCTGATGTCATCAATTACAAAGCCAAAAATGGAAGACTTAGCCCAATTAATTCTCAACCCTGCTACTTGTTCAAATAAGATCAATATGTTTTTGACAACTCTCAGTTGCTCGATAGTACCCTTACAGAACACGATTGTATCATCAGCAAATTGAACCAACGGTGCATGCAAGTGGTCTCTGTCAATTGTTTCTTCCAACCAACCTTCAGTCATAGCAAGGTGAAATAAACACCTAGGCCCCTCACCAGCAATGTTAAAGAGCATTGGTGAAAGAGGATCACCCTGCTTAAGCCCTCGAGTTGGCTTAATAAAACCATGCGTGCCTCCATTAATAAGTATGGAATATCTAGTGGAAGCAAGACAGGTCATGATCCATTTCTGCCATCTCTTACCAAATCCCAACTGTTCCATCATTGTAGTAAGATAGCGCCACGAAATTCTCTCAAAAGCTTTCTCAAAATCAAGCTTGAGGATAACCTGAGGTTTACTAGATCGCTAGCAAAGATGAACAATCTCATGTGCATTCATAGCTACATCCATGATCTCTCTGCCTTTAATAAAGGCGTGTTGTTCACTACTGATAACATGTCCCATAGCATTTTGAAGTCTTGCTGCCAGGAGTCTTGCTATGATCTTGTAGGTGCCACCTGTGCTGCAATTGGTGCTGCAATTGGTGCTGCAATGGGTGCTGTTGTGGGTGCTGTTGTGGGTGCTACTGTGGGTGCTGCTGTGGGTGCTGCTGTGGGTGCTGCTGTGGGTGCTGCTGTGGGTGCTGCTGTGGGTGCTGCTGTGGGTGCTGCTGTGGGTGCTGCTGTGGGTGCTGCTGTGGGTGCAGCTGTGGGTGCTGCTGTGGGTGCTGCTGTGGGTGCTGCTGTGGGTGCTGCTGTGGGTGCGGCTGTGGGTGCGGCTGTGGGTGCTGCTGTGGGTGCTGCTGTGGGTGCGGCTGTGGGTGCGGCTGTGGGTGCTGTTGTGGGTGCTGCTGTGGGTTGTGGGTGCTGCTGTGGGTTGTGGGTGCTGCTGTGGGCTGTGGGTGCTGCTATGAGCTGTGGATGCGGCTGTGGGTGCTGCTATGGGCTGTGGATGCGGCTGTGGGTGCTGCTGTGGGTGCTGCTATGGGCTGTGGGTGCGGCTGTGGGTGCTGCTGTGGGTGCGGCTGTGGGTGCTGCTGTGGGTGCTGCTATGGGCTGTGGGTGCGGCTGTGGGTGCTGCTGTGGGTGCGGCTGTGGGTGCTGCTGTGGGTGCTGCTATTGGTAACGTTATCTGTTGTGTGATCGGAAGCTAAAGGTTCAATATTTCTCTTTCTTCTGCCATTGTCGGAAGGCAAATGGTCTAAATTCATGTGTAAAGTGCTAGATGCACAACCTACAGCCCTTAAAAAGGGTTTTCTGCTACTGCTAAGTCGTTGGACTCATACTGCTAGGTCATTGGATTCGTACTACTAAGTTGTTGCACTATCACAGCTGTGTGGATAAACTCAATTTTTACTGCCTTGGTAATTGTGCCAGACTGTTTTAGCTCACCAAAGCCTGTAGAAAGGTGTTTTCAAGGCGTCAGAGGCTTCTCCAGGGTTTTATAAGTATAAAGGTGGATTGTCATTTTATTTGAGATTCGTTCCTACAAAGCACGGTAGTCACTCCATATGTTACCTCTGAGGACCAACTAGCTAATCTGCTCATTAAAGGTCTTCGTAGAAAGGAATTTGAGTATCTTCTCTCCAAGCTGGGCCTTCATGATATCTACGCTCCAGCTTGAGGGGGAGTGTTAAGAGTCAAGGGTAGTTTAGTATTTTACTAAACTTTAGTTACTTATTATTTTTTTATTGTTTAGTTTACTTGCTCCTCAAGCCATGAATGGCATCATTGTAATTTTGTATTTTCGGATTCTATTAATACATGTTTTAAGGTTGTAGGTCACGAAGACCTTACAACCTCATTTTCTCCTTCTCTCTTCCCCTTCTTCCTATCTCTTCACTTTTCTCTCATCTTCTTTCTTCACTAAATCTGACAAAAACATTCATATCTAACAGTACATATTAACCCCCTCTAGCAAACATTACTTTGCCATAATTGGTGTTACTGCAATTCACGTGCAAAAATAATGCAAACATGAATGGAACTCTTTTGGGAAAATGAAGAGAGCTTTCATTGAGATATAACTAGACATACATGGTACAGAAGGTCCCCTACATGACCATGGTTGAGAGCTCCTAAAGACAATTTGCTGAGGCCATGATTATGCGACTCAACCAGGTTGGCTCTGACTAGGTCAAGTTGACTCCAATTTGTGGTTGTCTGGGTCTATCTCCTCCAACTCAGACCTCGACGGGCATAGTCAGACATCCAACCCTGCCCAACTCAGCCGACTACACACGGTTTTTCAGGTAACTAATTCGTCCTGAGTCTGACTCGCATAACCATGGCTGAGACCATAGACCCCATACCAACAACTTGATCTGCTATTTTATCTGCTCTTGAACCTCTTCATTTCAAGCGACAAAGTCTCGGAGAACAAGAGGCTTTAACACTTTGTTTTTTTTTTTTTTTTAGAAACAACCTTTCAGACTATTCTTCCCAGCTAACAGGTCAAAAGCAAAAAGCTGAGGAAAGGTGATTATACAGTTCAATAGCATTGTTTGTTTCAAGGAGTGAACTTCTGTGAAACTGTCTTTTTCTCTTTTTTCATAAAATTTTCTCCTCACTGGTGTATTATGGGTTGTTTCCAAAAGTCAAGGAACAAAAGAAAGTCACATGCTTTTGATCACTAGGGCAACAGTAACAATTCCATCTGTTTTGGGTAATACTAATCAAATCCAGAAGTAGCCTGATTAATCTATATCTTCTTTTAAAGTTGTTCATTCACAGTTACAAGTACTGAATGCTAAGATGAGTCTACAGACCAACCCAGCCACTAGGAAATACATATAGAATGAGGTAAAACTATAATTTTAAAAAAAGGTGTAACCTTTAAATTGACGATAAGGTCATTTTCAAAAGAAAAAAAAATCGAAGATAAGGTGGGAATGATCCACGTCATTTTTAGCTTCAACATAGTTAATTGGATAATATAGAATAACTGAGAGTAGCTTTAGTTTGTTCACATAACCAAATCATCCTATCTCAGGTGGCAAATAGCCAACTGTTGACTGTTGTAAGCCAGACAACACCATAGGCACAGCTGGGTAATAAAATATGATGAATCATATGGACAATGATTTGATGAACAAACCACAGTTTGCAACATGACTCATACTTCCAAAATATTTACTTTATATCCCGAATGAATCATTTCATAGGCGTTTAGTTCCAGCATTCAGGTACACAAGGCTCCATAACAAGATTAAAAATGGTCTCCTGCATTTGTCAATAAAAATGATTGATATGCCTAAACATGAGGTCTTGCATGTAAGGCTCTTGGCCATCTCAAACATCTTTGAGAGGGGGTCGGTGCGTAAAAACTGCCAATGGTTATCAGATAATCATATCTACGTAAGCGGCCCTCAGGATAATGCTCATCATCCAAGGAATCAGGTGAATTACATGAAACCAGAGAGAAACTAATTTTTAAACATAATACAGGTTGCTTACCACATCCACGTCAATCTTATATATGTTGACATGTGGGTATTTATTCCTCAGATCTTCAATTACAGGAGCTATTGTCCTGCCTGTAAAATATGAATAATTAGTGAAGAACATAGAACACAGATTCCTTCGGATACTAATGAGGTATAATAAAAGACCACTTTTCCAGTTGTAGAAGACCGCCTCTATATTATCGTCAAGATAACATTTTATTTCATTGTTTCTCAATAAAAAACTAGTGACAAATCAGGGAATCCTAAACAACTCTTCATGCTCACATGAAAGGAGTTCTTGAAGGAACAATTGAAGTACAGAAATTTAACTCTTCTGAGAAAAAGAAAACAACTAAGAAATAACTGAGAATACTTAAATTTAACTCTTCTTTTCCAACTTCTAACATGAAAACATGAAAGTGTTTCCTTTTGTCATTTTCATATGTACATTTCATGTGAGATCTTCGTTGTGTAACATTTCAAAGCCAGAGAAACACTAAAGGGTGAATGGACAGACTACTTACAAGGTCCACACCATGCTGCAGTAAAGTAGTAAATTGCTGGCAAGCTGCCATCTGAAACAAAATTCAGTGGAAATATCAAGGCTAGAGCCAATGCCAACAATTCAAGAGTCAACAAATGTGAAAGAAAAATTCTTTAAACCCATGATCCAGAATTTTAAGCTTATTGCACTACAAAAGAGCTTTGATGGACCAAATGATAGCCCTCGACTATGGATGATCCATTGTCATTGTAAAAAACTAAGTGTATGCTCTGTTAGCCCTATTTCTTCAATCTGAACCCCTGCAGCTGGCTTCTCAAGTTAAGCCATCACATTGTATTAGATGCAAATTTAAAACTTTGCCGTAATTTAATGCACTTAAAGCTATAGCTGGTATAGAGGAATGTCAAGCGAGCACATCTTTACCCTTGGCCTTTTTGAGAGAGTCATTGAACTCCTCTTCAGACTTAATAATATTAATACCGAGGAACCTGCATACTTCAACAAGATCAGTAAGGACATAAAAGGGGCCAAGTATATAAAACTGACAAGTAATCCTGCAATAGATTAAAACTAACAGCATATCTCTACAAAAACTGTACAACACACATCATATCTGTGAAAGAAAATAAGAACCCAATAAACTGCAATCTATATTCGAGTGGAGTTTTCAACATAGAATGGACTTCTGGCAACTGTTAAGAATCTGAAACAAGTACATTCCCCCCATGAATCTAATAGTTGCGATGAAGTTTGCAAGTAGCTTTCAGAGAATAGGTCAATTTTCATACAAAATTCAGAATTGTCTTTACCATTATTTAGCCGTGCAGCAACATGCCAATCAGCATTCAGATGAATTCACCCATTATTTGAGATAATGCCAATCAGCAACATGCCAATCACATTGTACAGATTTCGCATTTAGTACGAAATGCAAATATAGGTGCTATTTACATTGTCATTTGATGAAAAAACCAAATTACGACTGCTTTAACAGACCCCAAATACAGCTTTAACAGTGTTAATTCATCATCAAACAAATTATTTTTCGCGTCATTGCACAGACCCCAAATACAGCTTTAACAGTGTTAATTCAACGCATCCAAGTACTCGAACACTGGAAGCTCCTCACCAAACCTTCCAAAACGGGTATCAAAAATCAGTTCAACAGAGAACATACTCGAAGAAGTCGACGAGAATGGTTGTCCCGCGAAGAAAATTGGCCTTCCGCATTGCCGCGCTACCGAAGGAATTGAGCAGGGAGGAGGATCAACAAGTGGTGAAGAAGAGCAATGTTTTGGGATCCGATTTTCGAGAGAGGAAAGAGAAGAAATCCGAGAAGACGCGGGAACAATAAGCGACCTAAAGAGAATAATGCGCCCCATTTCGTAGCTCTGGGTCTTTCTTTTCCCTCTTCGCTTCTCTTCTCCGCACGGGGTCTGGCACACTAGAAAGGGTTTTAGCCTTTCTCGGACTCCAAATGAGTTAAGCGCTCTTCTTTGAAAGACCCACTCGACCGCACGTATAGGTTGGGTTTGCAGCAAACGAGCCAAGCTCGATGGACCTGGGCTTTCTCATAAAGTCCGAATCCGGCTTGAATGGCTCAATCAAGTAAACCATACCTAATACCAATTTCATTACTCTCCACAAGGTTATATATATTGATTTTCTACTGTGAAGTAGTAAACCATACAATCAAACTTCAAAGAATGCATAACACAATTAGCCTATCAAAGACTTCATTCATGACTATATTAGAGCTTACACTGCACACCTAATAACAACAGTAGAATGGACGGTACGTATTAACAAAAATCGATCATCAAACCGATGATTTTCATCTACATCAAAGTCTTCTCACCCTGGCATCATTTCCAAACCATTAGTCCTATAAAACATTACCCAAAGAAAATACTAGCCATCAATTGGCCTCTGTTAGGTCTTTACAATTGTGGGAAACACCAATGAAGTTGTCATTTGAGGCTGTGAACCTTTCCCAGCAGCTGTTTTGCTGGAGACAGTAAAGCAACCCCACTTAGTTGAGGATCAGAGTATTTCTTGTGAACTGATTTCAGATTACTTTCTGCAGAACTGGAATGGAAGCTCACCAGTAGATTGGCGCAGTCCCTGCAAAACCCAGAGAAAGATAAACATCACTAGACATTAAATAACATCTTTCGTTGATGGAATAAGAAAAGTGGAAATGTGAAAAGAACATACTGTAGTTGTGGTTCAGAATACCCAGTGTGGTGCTCAAGTGTTTCACTCCACTGAGGACACTTCTCTAAAGTACATCTTGCTGCATATACAGCAGAAGCAGCAATCATGGATGGGCAATACTTTATCATGGAATACTGCATTAAGCCTAACTCAGCAAGAAGGAAAACCAGATGTTCCATCTGCATTCAAAAATAAAGAAGTTAGAACCGTTTTACATGAACTTTTAACAATGTAAAAAAATTGTGAAAATAGGATTGTTTAGTTTCCTGACCTTTTGGTCAGAAGCAGATGCCTTCAGGAATCGGACAATGAACACGTAAGGGGTTGGGACAGTCAAGCTCCACTCTAACTTGTTTAATATTGCTTTCTCCATTACCAAAATCTGTTCTCTGTTATAAGCTCGGTCCGATATGCATATGAAGTCATTGACCTATTCAAGGTAAACCTCTTCCAAATAATTACCGATTCGTTAAGATAATTAAATAAATCAGTTTATCTGAAATGTTGATGCTAACACTTGTACCTCAGGGGCCCATATCTCCTCATATTTGCTAGCTATGAGCATTGCTGCTATGCCCACCAGCTGCAGCTCCCTTCTTCGAACTGCCTTCACGGAGAGAAAAAGATCAACAATGTGAACCGTGAGGTAGAGAGTTTCTGGCATTAGTTCAAACTTATGATGAACTTCAATCAACCAGTCTGTTAAAATGGCTCTCATCTTTTCATTAATCTCCACTTGTGATCCCATATAATCATGATTTTGGATTGTCTCCTGCAACAAAGACTCCACAGGTTAGCCAAAACCAACCACAGATCATTTCTGCCAAGTGAACAAGTTTCTTTCAAACTGTTTTCTCTTAAGGGGAACTAGAAAAGTTCTCAAATTTCTAAAGCATTCTGGAGATAGTTGAATGGTCTCGCAAAAGAAGCGTATCACCTTCTCTCCTCAAAGGAATAGTTGGAGATATAAAAGGATTTGATTGCTGAAAAAGCAAAATTGCTTTTGGCATCCGTTCTATTAGGCTAATGGCAAAGTTTATTTCGGAAATTCTGTAATAAATCCAGATTCTTAAGGACATAAGAGGCAAAAAATTAGAGCACAACTTTACCTCGTTGAGCCTATAGAACTTGTAGATTTCCTCCACGTATTCAACGAGTGCTAATTGATCTTCTGCATCTGCAGAATCAATATCATTATTGAAAAGGATGGAAGTAGTGGTTTTAATTTTCCTCCTTGATGATCCTTCTTGACTTTTTATTACAGTAGATGTATTTTCCTTTAGTTTCTGGTCCTCCGTAGACGAACTAATCGTAATTATCTCCTTTTTCTGCTTCACACTGGATGGAGTAATCGTAGCTTTCTGTTTTGTCTGCTTCACAGCCTTATTCTTGTTTTTAGCTGCTTTGGTCCCATCTCTTTCACCAAGCTCTCTTCCAGTTACAACAGAGACTGTCTTCTTCTGCAATTAATACAAGATCTTTGTCAGTATGACTGTCCATGCAAATTCTTTAATACAACATTTGTCACATAAACGAATTTCACCTTATAAACCTGTCTTTCATTTCTACCGAGAAGCTGAACTCGAAAACCCCTGACAACAGAAGATGTTCAGGTTAAAGAAGAATTCCACAGACGAACATTTTAGTAAAAAGAAAGGTCTGATTTATTAGTAAAAAGAAAGGTTGATAAATCAGACCTTGTTAAAGGCCGGGAAACCTGTGGTAATGTTTGCAGCTTCCTGAACGGAGGAAGAGAACAGAGTGATTACAAACATCCACAACTCTGTTCTAAGAAAGAATGAGTAGATGGAGAGAATAGCCATACCCTTCGGCTCCTCTGCGTGCCAAATTCTCGCGATTTCCAATATCTACTAGAGCACGTCGATTGTTTGATCCAGGGGCCTGGGTGAATTTCTGCTGCTTGCCCGCTACGGGGGCACCTGAGAGTTAACCAGGAGAAAGCAGAAAAGAAAACTGTAAAGAAATCGAACCAACTAGGTATCTTGGGAAAATACAAGCGCAGAAGAACGAACCCAGAATTCAAGCAACACTAAATTCGGTAAACTCTTTTGTTGCACAAGTTAACGTAATACAATTATCTCAGAAATTAGACTAGCAATCGGCATGCCTGATAACTTCAATATACTAATCAAAGAAAATACAAAAATTCCAGAAAGTGAATTTACAAACAGCCGGCTCCCATTCCAGCAGGGACAGCCATCAAGGAAGCAGAACCCAGAAAATTAACTATGGAGATAGGTTTAAAAATGAAAATCCCCCATATTGCAACGACCTTTGTCAACAAACCAGAATGCAGAATAATGCGACCGATGACTTTGTAATCAAACAATGAAACTCAGATTTCCTAGCAAATTGTAAAAATAACCAGGCTAGCACGACAAGAAAAAGAAGCCCATCATCAACAAAAACACACAAAAAAACAAAAACAAAAACATCACCTCTGCTGTCGAGGTGCAACTGCTTTTGAAGCCATATTTGCTTCCTGATTCTCCCAGAAAACAACCGCGCCTATGCTCGAGATAACCGATGAAAGAAAGGTTTGGAGCCGACCACTCCGTCTCTCAGCTTCGACAGCCGGATTCGCCACCGCGAATATGAGGACGACGAAGGAGGCAGGCTGTGGAAAACAAGCCGACGATACCAGAGGAGATCGTGTTCTTGAAAAGTTACTCGGAAAATTGAGGAGATCGTTTTCTTCGGGATCTCTTCTCTGGCTTTTCCCTTCTTCCCCTGTACGCTCCTATGGCTCTAAGGAAGATCTTTTGTAAAGGCGTCAATGCAAGCAACGGTCATAAACAAAAAGCGCGGAATTTTAGAGCCAACGGTAAATCGTTCAAATTCGTTTCTGAACTTGAACTTCCGATCGTGCCCTGGCGAACTATTAACTTCAGATCAATGGTTCGGTGTTTCAGAGTGGAGAGATAGGAAGAATCTAAGCCGCTCGTTTGAATTAACTGAAATGAGATCTACCGGGGCACTCGTTTGAATTAACTGAAATGAGATCTACCGGAGCACTCGTTTGAATTAACTGAAAAGAGATCTACCGGAACAAATTTAATCCATATTAAAATGCTATTATAATTTGGAAACCGTTGAATAGAATTATGGAATTATAAGTGGCACGCACCCTATCAAGGTTCTTGCATCCTTTGGTACACCCTGATATGCAAGCATCCTAAATAACATATTAAATATAATATGTTTAAACGAGCTTGATTTTGAGTTTAATAGAAATGTTATCCTGAGATAAGGAAGGACAGGGGAAAGAGAACCCACTTCTCCACTAAAGACAAAAGTTAAAATAGTATACAAAAAAGGAAAATGTTAATTGCACCTATGCACAGTATCTATCCCACGTACATGTTAACCTAAACAATTGATGCCTATGGTTTATCCTTTAGAATATAGGAGTTTATAAAATAAAATAAAAATTTATATTTTTAAGGGCTTAGATTAACATGTATGTGGGATAGGTATTGCGCATTGGTACAACTAGCATTACTAACAAAATCCGATATAAATACCAATAATTCTAATTCAGCAACCAACATGTAGTAATTATGTTAAAACAATTCAAAACAATTCTGACTTACATAGTATATGATAGATTGTGTCAAAGAGGGGAATGAAAGTACAGAGGTAACCCAATTTTACCAAGGCTAACAATGCATCATTAATATGAAGTCTAAAATTTAATTTTTCTGATAGAAATTTTAAATTTAGTAGGAATAATTCGAGGAGTGTGGAATTTTTTGGATAGACAAATTCTAGTAGTATATCATCTTAAAATATTCAAAATGGATTTAATAAAAGAATATTCTCACAAATCATAAACTCTATTGTATGTCAAATTCTAGTAGTGTATCATCTTAAAATATTCAAAATGGATTTAACAAGAGAATATTCTCATAAAGCATAAATTGTAGGTTTAATTACTAGTTGGAAAAGTCATAACTATCTCTTTTATCAATTGTTTTTCTTAAGTTGTGAGGGGGAATTCAATTATGTGATGTTATTAACACAAGTTTCTTAATCTATTTTTTGTACTTTTTAGAATTCTCTAGACATTTGATTTGTTTTCTTAGCTAAAGAAATGAATATGTATCAGTCGTTTCATCTTGATAATGAAAATCAAGGCCAAACATGATTTTTTTGAGTATTATTGTAATCTCCAATAAAAGATTGGAAAAGAATGGTCTAGCGAACAAGGGAGAAATAGAGCATCTCATCCTTGACAAAGGAGAGAATATCCAGCACGAAGGAGTATTACTTACTCCCATCTCTTCGCCAGCACAACAGTAATTTGTGTTTTGGCTCACGCTTGGAAACATATTGGCTCCCCAAAGCCTTGCCTGACTATTCACCTTACATCGGCTGCAGTAAAAGTGAAGCATATTCAAACTTTGCAACAAAAATGTTCTCATTTCCTTTACGCACAGATGGAAAATTGTCAGCTAGTCGATCAGTCATATGAGGAAGACATAAGAAGATCCAATGTTACCACTAGATTCAGAACAAATCAGCCACAATATCAGCATATCCTAGGTTGAAATCAGCCATCTAGAGAAGCAACAAACCAAGAGGGTGGACAAAAATCCCAAGAAATTGTAACCCAAAATGGTCCAAATCCCACCACCCCTAGGGATTACAAAGCACAATGTCCACCCTACATTATGTGTCAAACAAGTTAGAAATTTGTCCTAGAAGATATAGAGGAAAGCTAGTTGCAAAGAAAATTCAAAGGTCAGACCATACTCGCGACAACAAAGAACATCCACAAATGCAAAAAAAGGAAACCTCCAAGGTCGGGTGACACTTTTGGCAGCACAGAACATCCAAAGAAATAAAATAGGAAGCAAAGAGGAGTCCTTTCCCTGAATAAGGGAAAAGCATGCACCATGACAGCACTGCCAAGAATAGAGTTTGTGAAGGAGAAATACCTGATCGAGATGATTATAAACTATGTTTATTGTTTTTGTTTTCTTAATCTTTTAGCTTTAACAAAATCTGATATAGATAGCACAAGAATATATATCCAAGGAAATGTTTAAGAATGAAGGAGGAGATGGACATGCCAAAGCTATTGGAAATGTCTGAAGCCTCAGAGGGCCAGGACAAGACAATATGTGGTGGAAGTGCTGCCAGTCGGAGTGCCAACCAATGAGATCAACATCTGGAAACCCCTAGATACACTTTGAACCAAATTATATTCCTCACTCTCTCAAACTTCTTTTCCGTCACCAGCTGAATCACCCTCTCTGCTTCACCTTCCACATTCAGTCCTCGTTAGCAACAAGTCCATCAAAATAGTCCCCCCTCCCACTTGGAATATTCACCCTCTCTCTCACCGATATGTTTAATGAAGCAAAATTCCAATCAATTGGTAGCTACATAGAGTATTGAGTATTGCCAAAATTCAACTAAGTTGCTTCACTTCTCTATTCTACTACTGGCCACTACCGGTAAAACTTCAAAGCTTCCACTGGTGAGAGCAGATATGGCAAGAATGGTAACACAACACGTTGTTTACCTCCCATCAACTAGTCAAACTATAAATTATATTTCTATATGCTTCATCCTCTATCATATCCTTCCTGAAGAAACTTCGTTGATTCAGGCCTCCTTACCCCCAAATCTATTACACTGCCTTCTGATACAAAATCTCCCTCTATACATACTCAGCAATTCCCCTAGTTAGTTGCCAAACTTCAACAAAATGAATTTGTGTCTTCACTCCCTTTCTAGCCACAGTACAAAAGAATTCAAGACACTCCATTGAGAAACTAAATACAGTCAAGCTGAAATGTGCAGATCCTGCAAACACCTCATCTATCCCCCTATTTTAGACAGATAGAATCCCCTCAATTCCTCATTGAACTAGAGTCTTCTGTCCCCCAAAAAATTCCAATGGAGAGTTCACACAAAATCTACAACAAGGACATGTGACAACCAATCTCCACTAATTCCCATACCTGAAGTTCTGCCCCTGAATGAAGAAAAGTCATTGACTTCCCCCACCCACCTTCCCCAATCTGATGTCGTAGTCCCACTCTCATACAAGGAAGCAGTACAAATGATAGCTGAAAATTTTCATCGTGTCACCCTACCAAAATACTGTTTTGACCTTGCCTGGGCACATTTAGAAGCGTCACCAATGTGAATCTTTTGTAGGAAGGATTCCAGGTGATCCGAACTAGTTAGTTTCGACAATCCAACACATTCTGCATGTGGAAAACCTCTCAGGCCTAGTAGTCATAGTTTTAAATTATTGTGAAAGCTTACAAAGCCTCTATCCGATACAAATCAAAGAATCCTAACTTCACCTGTTCCTGTGGCCCTAAGGATTCCACGTAGAATCTTATCTGTGTACTCCTACAAGGGTGTGGGAATCTTTTAAGACTAGCATGAGGAAGCTCTAACACTAATCTTGAAACCCCTCTGAAAATATCTAATGATTGATACGAACACAAGCAAAGGGGTAGGGAACAAGATTCATGCTAGAGTAAAATTAGAAATAGACCACCTGTCAGCTCCATACATAGATGGTTCACCGTAGATACAAAACACAATACCTATAAGGTGCCCTTCCATAACGAAAAATCGACCACAAGTTTGCAAAGATTGTCATTGTTAGGGTCACTCTACATCAGAATGCATAGGGAAGATTACCAAGGCTTCAAAAGAATCCACAAAATCTCCAACGAGCGATGATAACAATGGAGGTTCCCTGAGCGGAAATTGGTGGGCCGTAGAGATCACCTAAGCCTATTGCAGCCAGTGTCCTCATCATCAAAAGATACTTCGCATCATCAACCAAAACTACGAAAAATTCATAAGAATTCTCAAACAAGGATGCGGGAATTGGAGACAAAACTCATGGACCAATATATCAACTCTCAAGGTAACATTAACACTCAAAATTGTTATTTGCAACTCACATTAGCCCAACCACTGGCCTGGGCCAAGGAAGCCCCAGCTAACAATGGGCCAAATAGGATGAGCCAACTTTCCTCTAGAGAGGCTTTTCAAAAAACACTAGAAGCCAATCAGATAATGGCCAATGTTAAAATGAAAGTTAACAAAGTCGAGCCACAAGGTCAAATTTTTCAAGATCCAATTAACCATGGAACGAGTCATTCTATCATTCTCATAGTCATCAATTCTCTCAATGATATTAGTCCCCAACAAGGACAAAAAAGGGAAGCCAGTGAAGAATGTCAGTTACCTTCGGCATTGTCGCTCATGAGATGTACTTCTTTAAATTAGCCAAATTGACGAATGTGGGACACACGACTCACCCATCAATGCCAGGTATGTGGTTGTTCCTCTTCAACTTTTATTTTAGTGGGTAAAGTCCCAATGTGGGATATCCAAAATATCCACAATACCTCAATTTTTCATACATTTAAAAAATACTTAAAAGGCCAAAATCCGGATGTGATATTCCTAAGTGAGACAACGGTGACGGATCCACTGAATAATAAAATTTATGAATGGAGTCAAGATAATTACACAAATCAGTACTACGTCCCATTGATAAGTGCATATTTTCACATATTTTGATCCTTTAAACTTAATTACTTTGGTTACATTTTGGTCATTATTTGGGTTTATTTGCAAAGATTTATCAATTTTGAGTTTTGAACGGCTAATGTCTATTTTTAATTAATAAATGTGTGGAATTAGTTTTTTTCATGAATTTAACTATCTTTCGTATTTTGATCATAACGTCTTTGTATGTGATTAGATTCTAAACATTGAAGATGCATTGGAAAGCTAACAAAGAAACCTAAAATTTTTGACCTTTGTGTTTTCTCTGAATTGGGACGCGTTGTGATCGAAATTGAGCTCAAAGTTCCTTCTTCTTCAAGTGAAAGACCAAAGAAGAAAGCATGAAACATTTAGAAGTCCACACCCAAGAAAGTGCAGCCCAATAATCACCAAGTAGAAATGACTACCAGGATGAATTAATCCCAGGAAGACAGCCCCAATCAAGTAGAAACAAGAGGAGAATACAGAATGTTAAAAATGCCCACTAACTTAAATCGTACTTATACTCAACAGCTATTATTCAATTCAACCGTGAAAGAAGAAAAAGAAGTGATCAGTAGCAAAAAAATGGGGAAACGTGAAAGGCACTTGGAGATCATGTAGAGGATAAAGAGAAGGCAGTTTTTGGACTATTAACTTGGAGATTAACGCAAAGAAGTGGCTGATTAATTCAATAATTGTTGTATTGAAGATGGAAAAGAAAAACAGTCCGAAAATCACTTATAAATATGGGTTTTGTGATCTGTTTGATGTACAAACTTGGAGTACAAAATTTTCTTTAGATAGCAGAAAAAGAGAGATTTATCTTGCCCTTATCACCCCCTAGTAAGAGAGTGAAAAAAAAAGCTAGAATATGCGGCAAGAGTGGAAGAACCCACTGGAAGCAAGCTGGTTTGTTGTCCGTGGAGGAGAAACGTTGATTCTCTTTGGGGGATGTGTCACAGTAAGCTCTCAAAAAGAGAAAGTTCCTAATCTTAATCTAATTTCAAACTTCTTATGTTTTGTTCTAGCTTTGTTCTCTATGTGTTCCGAATTTCTCTTGTACCTTGGCTTTTGTATTGGCTATTATTCAGATTGTTTGAACTTCATTTCTATAAATTTAGTGTTGGTACTTTTGATATTTCACAGTGATTTGTAGTGCTTAAAATTTTTATCTTTGTGCATGAAATTGATCATTTCATGTGTGTTGATTAAATTTATTGTTTTTCGTTTTGTTATCACAAGGTAAACAAAATGGTTAAAAGAAGCAAATAGTTGAGTTTGGAGAGGTCACACCTATCTTAATTTTAACTAATGCGTGATTTAAACCAACTAATTTGAACATGCTGGTATGTTTAGTTTAGTTTGGGTTGATTTAATTTGTGCTTAAAATCTCAATTAATTAGAACCTTTGCTCAATTGGTTTTAGTTATATGAAATTAAGAGGGAGTCCAGCTAATGAACGTTTTTCTTTGTCAACCTATCAAGAAAATAACACCAGATCTAAATTTTAGTTATTATATTCTTAGCCAAGGGATTGGGAGTGAAAAACGGCAAATAAATTGTATGTAGTAGATAAATAGTTCTTTGTTTTATTTTTCAAGTTTTTACCAATCTCCCATAAACCGTGTAAGATTTATGTTTTCCTATTAAAATAAATCATAAATATTATACACAAAACTCCTCGTGGGATCGAACCTTTCTTGTCCTATTCTTTGTTGTGAATTATTTTAGGGGTTAATAATTAATTTAATTTTGTGGCAGCAATGACATGTCATTACCCATCAAGAGGAAAAAGTGGAGGCCTCTAGTTAACATAGAAAGAAACAGTAATGATAAAAATATACATCACAATAATTACGAACTGATGGGCAAATGGACACTCTCATATTAGGTTTTATTTACGTCCCACTGGAAAACCATTTATGGAGAAATCGTCACCAAAGCCTATCCCTGAGAACCCAAAATCAAGGGGGGCCTTGGGCCTTGGCAAGCGGCTTCAACACCATGATTTATGAGACCAAAAAGGCTTCTCCATCCATGCACTCGTATAGACCAAACTAAAGTTCTATAGAAATGGGGGTGGTGGATAGATATAGGCTATATGAGATCATCCCACACTTGGACCAATAACCGGTCGGGCCCTAAAGGAATTTCAACCAAACTAGACCAAGCTTTATTTATTAACGAATGTGTTAGATTATTTCCAAACTACAAAGTTACAATCCTTCCTAGGGTTAGGTCAGGTCATGCCCCACTCCTAATTGACTTACTACATAGGAAAAAACCCAAGTTATTTAGATATCATGCCATGTGGCAAGAAGCGGGAGGAGATTACAGTGATATAGTTAAGGGGAGTGGAAGCCTATCCAATTCCCACATATGGCCATCCCCCCTCCTGATTAATTGCCTTATAGATTGACTGAGATAGTGAATAGACTTTTGGCTTGGAATAAAGACAATTTAGGTAACTTTAACTTTAAATTGGCCACAACCGATTAAATCAGACCTGGCCAAGAAAGAGTAAGAATTACAACATGAATTCATGGGGTTTCTTAGGGTCAAACACATGCGTGCATTCCTGTAGGTTAGACAATACTTTATAAAATTAGGAGATAAAACCACACACTTCTTCCACTCCTTCACCAGAGTTAGGAAACATGCAAACACAATTATGAGAATACAACACTCCAATTGTTGTATTTTAGATTCGGAAGAGGATATCAAGGCTGCAACATAGAATTATTAAAAACAAGTATACGGGCCCAACTCAAACATGATTGATACGCCACCCTTGAGCCTGCTAAGTTATCTCACAAAACAACATAAAATAATTTTTAAAGGCACCAGACCATATGGTTTTCACCCATAATTCTTTATGTATCATTGACCATTAGTTAAAGAATACATTACTCAAAATATCCGGACAATGTTCAGTTTTGCCACAATGGAGCCAAAATTGAAGCCAAACTTTCATCACCTTAATACCAAAAAATAGGGACCCAAAAACCCAACATTAGTGGACCTCACACAAGCAACATTAATAAAGGGTAGGCAAATCTCTAACCACAAATTGCTAACCCATTAAATTATTAATTTTTTTACGATAAGAAGAAAAGTAACACATACTTTGGTCTTAGATTGGATTTATAGAAAGCTTTCAATACTCTATCGTGGACCTTCATAGACCACTCACAAGGAGTGTTTCAATTCTGGTCCTATGGTTAATCTCATCATGTCATGCATTGCCACAACTTCCTATCAAATTTTAATTAAAAAGGTCCCAATGGGGAAATTTGGCTTCGATGTAGGGTCTGACAGGAGGACCCAGTGTCAACCTTCATCTTTATACTCTGCGAGGAATTACTGTCCTCTAACATCTATACCCAAATTATGAGGAAATAAATTATATCATTGACACATGCTCCAAACATCATTTTGTAATTTACATTTTGCGGATGACTCAATCATCTTGCAAAGGCTATGGCCCAGTCTGCCTACGCCCTATTTTACACTCTAAAATCTTAGGAGAGATTTGAATAAACTTAGTAAAATCAACATCTTCTTCACCAATAGTACCCCGAATTGTGTGTGAAGAGTGATCACCTTAATTCTTCCTTTTAAGGTATTCAACTCCAACGACAGATAGGGTAGTGGCTCCCACAACAAAAATCACAGCGAAAACTGTCCTCTGATAAACTCGGCCTAAAATATATTACGGGGTTAGTTAAGGAAATCCTTAACTATCGCTGGCAAATAAATCCTGATTAAAATAATTTCAACAATCTTATGGCTGCATGTAATGATGTGCTTTGACATTGTACATAAGGCAATCCACTCACTGAAACAAAATTTCAGAATTTTTATGGAACCATAGAGGCAATAAAAGATTCATTTATTAAGAATGAGGTTTGCTCAACAACAAATCAGGTGGGATTAGGAATTCCTAGGCTGTGTTGTATGTACAACGTTCAAAATTAAATTATTATTAAGATCTTCACACCAGAGGAGTCACTTTGGGCCTAGGTGATGAGAAACACAAACGAGCGGACTTTTTCCTTTAGAGACAAGTGAGTCTCCTTATAGAATTCCTTAAGCAACATATGCATTTTCAAATTGGAAATAGGGACACTACGTCCATATGGCTCGATACTTGGCTACGCGAATTCGATGCCCCTCTGATTGAGCTCACCCCTAAATTCGTTGGTCCAGTCAGGCCCAATGACATAGTATCCCAACTCTTGATGGACACAGGCAAATGGAATGAAAAGCGCATCCAAAGGTTAAGGCCTGAGGATGTAACAAATTAAATTCTCAAAATTTCAAATAAAATTACTTAAGGGACGACCCAATATGGACATTGAGCTTGAACAACAATTTATCGTTTAGAAACACCTATGTTTTCGCTTTAAGGAATCTCAAAACAAAAGAAAAATCTCTTCTTTCAGGGACCATGGATTATCTTTGGAAAAAAATTGGGCCCAGATTCAACTTCTAAAACATAACGTATTTTTGTGTATGATACTTCTGCAACTATCTCTCCACTATCTCCTTCCTTGCTTGGAGAGGGATGCAATTTGAAGACAACTGCAGCTTGTGCCAAGCATGGTTAGGAACATCTACACGTGTTCTTTTACTTTGCCCTTTCGTCGAAGCTATTAGAGTCGAGTAGAACAAAGTATGCAGATACCTCTATGACAATTTTTGCACTATATATGTTTTCTTTCCTCCCATAGAGACGAAACCAAAATCTCAACTATTGATTACTATTGCGCTCTAGGAGTTGTAAAGTGAGCGGAATTACAAGAAGTTCCAGGAACAGGAGTGAATGGTTGAAAGCCTTCATAAAAAAAACATTGCTTCTCAGAGAAAAGTTGACTGACATCCCAGCCATTGAGACTCCGGATTCAATGGACACCCCTCCAATGGACTTTCTAAAAGCCAATTTCGATGTATCATGTTTTCCAATTAAAAATTCGGCAGGTTGGAAAGTGATTATTTGCAATTATCTTAGTGCCCCTTTGCTCATAGCAATTTGGCCTCTTCCAAACAAATCCAATAATGAAGCAGAATTGTCAACCCTATTATTTTAAATGTTTCTTACCATCACACCATGATAAGGCTACAACGAGCAAAACATATGTGGCAGTGACAAAAGAAGAACTACCTAACCAAAGGCCAAGTAGAACTCCAAAACTAAACCCATAATTCATGGACAGTTAAGGAATCAAGCACACATACAAAAGAAGCAATTGTAACTGAAGAGTAGATAGAACAGTTAATGTAATTATGTATTAAGTTTAAAGAAAAGAATAAAAGAGTAGTCCAATGAATGTTATTTGTTCTAAAATGGTTACTATCCATCTATCTTCTTATCATCCGACTGCCTGAAACAAAGCAGCATCTATAGAACTCTGACTGGGACCATATCATTGGTATCAAAGCGATGACTTCATACCGAGAGAGAATCGAGCGAATTGAAACTGAAATTGAGTCCTTGCAGGGAAGCATCTCCCAAATGGACGAAGGATTCCAACACATCAATGGCAACATGACTCGACTCATTGAGTCATTCAAGGAAAAATGCAAAGGGTGGCAGTACAAGCACGAGAGAAAGTGTTGAGAGAACCACTCACCTTCACGATGAAGTAGAACACACAGCAGATCGTCGTCCCTTATTCTAATCGAAATTTGTAAAATTAAACTTCCAAAAATTCCAGGGAGGAGACCCAACAGAGTGGTTAAACAAGGTACAATAATTCTTTTCATATCAGAATACTTCAAAGCCCCAGAAATTACCACTACCGCTTTTCATTTCGATGGAGAACCTAACCAGTGCTTCCAATTGTTGCGATGTACATACACAGTAGAACAAAGAGACCTCTCATGGTCAATTTTTCTAGCAGAACTATGGTCTCGTTTTGGACCAACCGACTGTGAAGACTTTGATGAAAAGCAAAATCAAGCAAACAAGTTCGCTAAGAGAGTACCAAAAAGATTTTGAACAATTAGGCAATAGAGTTACCAGCTGAGTAAGAAGGCTTTGATTGGTGCGTTCATGGGCGAGTTGAATCCTTCCATAGCTGATGGAGTCCAAATGTTTTGCCCACAATCCTTGCAGGAAGTTATAAGCTTGGCAAGAATGAAAGACAAGCAGACTCAAAACGCAAGAATTTTTTTTCGAATCCTTGACTGCCAATACGACAATCTTTCCAAACAAATCCAACCAAAGATGCTGACTTGTCGCCACTTCCAAAACAAATCACTAGTGAGGAGATGAGAAAAATGGAAATGGGGACTCTGTTCACATGTGATGATAGATTTACGCTAGGGCATATGTGCAAGAACTCCCAACTGTTTTTAATAGATGATCCTCAATATGAAGAAGAGAAAAATCTGGGTTACAATGAAATGGCTCTAGATATTTTTATTTACGCCCTCATAGGATGGTTAACAACAAATACGATAAATGTAACAACAAAATTCGAAATCGAATTTTCACAGCCCTTATCGATAATAGGTCCACCCACAATTTCATCAACTCTCAACTGATGACACGGTTACAATTACCAATTTCCCCAAAAGAATTTTCCAACGTCAAAGTTGCTAACGGCCAGCCACTAAAATGCCAAGGAAAGCTTCCGAATGTACATGTGACTATCTAAGACATTTCTTTTTCGATTATACTTTATGCCTTACCGCTCGTTGGCCAAGACATTGTTCTAGGTGTTCAATGGATTGCCCAATTGAGCCCCGTCGTCTTCAATTGGCATTCACGGACAATGAAATTCCAATGGAAAATCCTACATTGCAAACTCATCAGAATTCAATCAGAACCGATATCAGAAATGACTATAGCAGCTACTCTCAAGCAATATCAAAATCAGCAATCATTATTTGCTGTAACTTTTTCAAATGACCATCCTACTACTCCTACTTCTACTCTGGACATACAGAAACTTCTCTCTTCGAATTCTCAGATATTTTTTCACACGCCAACTGACCTTCCACCTCAAAGAGATATCGACCATCATATTATTCTTCGAGAAAATACAAAGCCAGTAAATGTCTGACCCTATAGGTTCGCTTACTTTCAAAATGATAAAATCGAGAGATAGGTGAATAAGATGCTCCAAACTGGCCTTTTATGACCAAGCAACAATCCTTTTTTCTTCTCCGCTAACAAGAAAATGGAACTTGGCAGTTCTGCACTGACTATAGAGCGCTCAATCATATCACCGTGAAGGACAAATTTCCAATTCCAACCGTCGACGACATGTTGTATGAGTTACATGGATCGGACTTCTTCACCAAACTTGATTTAACTGCAGGATATAATTAAATTCGCATTCACCCACCCAACGTCAACAAGACAACTTTTCAAACTCGCAATGGCCACTACGAATATCTCGTCATGCCATTCAAGTTGTGTAATGCTCCATCAACTTTTTAGGCAGTAATGAACACAATATTCAGGCCTGCCCTTCGAAAATTTGTTTTAGTATCTTTTGATGGCATACTGATCTACAGTTCCACTTGGACAGCTCACCTACAACACCTTAGTCAAATTTTTCAAGTACTTCGCCAACACCAATTCTATGTCAATAAAAAAAATGTGCCATCGGATTACAGGAGCTGGAGCATTTAGGACACATTATTTCTCATGAAGGAATCATAGTTGATCAATCTAAAATTGACTCCATCATACTCTGGCCACAACCCACAACAACCACCGATGTCAGAGCTTTCTTAGACCTTACAGGGTATTATCGTAAGTTCGTTCAAGCTTACGGAATTATAGCTCAACCCTTGATAAAGTTATTAAGAAAAAGCAAGTTTTAGTGGACTCAAAAGGCCGAGTGAGCATTTCTGTCCTTAAAAACTGCATTAACACATATTCCCACTTTGACTCTTCTCGACTTTAATACTACATTCATAATTCAGACAGATGCCTCGGGAGAAAGCATAGGCACAGTACTAACACAGAATGGCAGGCCAATTGCATTTATGAGTGACGCATTGTGCCCCACAAAAAGATCATGGTCAACATATGCATGTGAGATGTTAGTCATTGTTGTTGCCATCCAGACTTGGCGCCTCTTTCTTCTAGGCCATCATTTCTTCATACCGACGGACCAGAATAGCTTTAAATATCTGCTCAATCAGCATATCCTCACACCGGAGCAACAAAAATGGACTTTTAAATTAATCTGATACGATTATGAGATCACATATAAACCATGGAAAGACAATCGAGTTATTGATGCTCTATCGAGAATTTCAGGGAGCCCAATATTATCTTCTATCATGCCACAAAATCCTACTTTACGGGACCTCTTAAGAAAGGAAATCTAGGACAATCCTACTTGTCAACAACAATGCCAATTAGCATCTGAAAAACCAGGCGACCCCTATATTCACAATGATGGCCTGTTATATTTTGAGTATTGTATCTTCGTACCTCCTAATTCTCTCATTCCACAATTACTGAAATAATTTCATGACTCCCCAGTTGGCGGACATTCAGGAAATTTATGAACTCATAAACGCCTACGCTAGCAATTTTTTGCCTGAACTCAATCCAAAAATGCATCTCCAACTGTGATATTTATCAAAGGGTGAAATATGAGACTTGAACTTGGGAGGACTGTTACAACCATTATCGATCCTTTGCAAGATTTTGAAAGATCCCTCATTGGATTTTATAGGAGGCCTTACACACTCAAGCCAACAAGATAAAACAATGGTGGTGGTCGATCTTCTGAGCAAATCAGCCCATTTCATCCCTCTTAGTCATCTGTTCTCGGTGAAAATTTTACCAGATAAATTTATAGAAAGTATTATCAAGCTACATGGTGTTCATAGGTCCATCGTTAGTGATAGAGACCCAATATTTGTCAGTCACTTTGGGAAGGAATTTCATAAATTGTCAAGGACTACAATGAAGTTGAGTATGTCTTATCATCTTCAAACTGACTGCCAGACCGAAGTTATAAATTGGAGCCTTGAACAATACCTTCAATGTTGCGTCCATCATCAGCCACAAAATTGGACTTCTCTCCTATCTTGGGCTGAATTCTAATACAACACATCCTATAATTCTTCCATACGATTGACTCCCTTCCAAGTTTTGTAAGGTAAATTAACTCCATTGGTACCTCACTATCAGTCGGTATCTTCATGCGTCCAATAACTTGATACTCAATTACAAGATGGTGATACACTTTTACGTCAATTACTAATAAATTTACATGCAGCCCAAAATCGTATGAAACAGGTCTCCAAAAGTAAATGACAAGACTTTAATTTTAACGTCGGTGACTGGGTATATTTCAAACCTTATCCTTGCAAACAATCTTCCATCTACAAGAGAGCAGCTCAGAAAATGATCACACCGATTCTATGGTCCTTTCCAAGTGGAGCAGAAGATTGGAACAGTTCCCTATCGATTGAAATTACCCCCTCATTGCAAATTGTTGTACTGTCCCACCCATGTCTTAAGTGGTGGACCCACAGAAATTGAAAAATAAAAAAAAAAGAAAGGAGAAGAGAGCGTGCAAGAGAGAAGCATGCATGAGAGGAAACATTAGGGGGAAGAAAAATAAAGGGACGCCTGAGAGTTTTAGGGTGTGTGTGTGAACCTCCCAAGAGTGGAAGAGAGAAAAGGAGAAAAAAGAAAGAGGAGAAGAAGATGAGAAGAAAAGAGAGAGAAAGAGAAGAATAAAAAGGATAAAGAGAAGAGAAGAAGAAGAAGAGAACCTGAGACAGAGGAATAGTGGCCAGCAACTCAGAGAAGTTTCTTTTTCTTTCCCTTTGCTCTATTAATTCTTCCTTATCTCTCATACGAGATAAAATTGATGAATGCATTGTTCTTTAACCAAGAAGTTTATTCTTGATGTATTGCTGAGGCAAAGGAAGAGTGGCCCGCAATTTGTTTTCCTCTACACTAGGAGGGTTTCCATGTAAAATATATGTTGTCTTGGTTGATATTTGTCTGATTGATTTCGATTAATTTGCATACCCATTTCATTGCAAAAGAATGGGAAAGTTGATCTGGTTATTAGATTGAAATATATGTATTGTGTACAGTCTTGAATTACGATTTTGAAAATATCTTTCCCAACAATTGGAATCAGAGCTCTGTTAAAATTGAGTATTTGTTGTGTCAGCATGTGGCAAATGAAACAAATGCATATAGGTTGTGGACTACACTACATAAGTTGTATAAAAAGAAAAACTATCAAAATAAGGTTTTTCAATTAGAAAAATTATGCATTTGAGATATCAGAATGTAACCTCTATTTCCATGGTATTCTGAATCAGTTGGCTACAATAAAAATGAAACTTGAATAGGAAAATTCATGCTTTGTGTTTGATTAGCTCTTTGCCTGACAATTGGGGGACTCTTTTGGTGTCTCTCGTTAATTCTTCTCAAATGGTGTTCCTTCTTTGAAGATGTTAGAGTATGTTGAATGAAGAAAATAGAAGAAAGAAAAGCACGAGGATGGAGTACATTACATATACATGTGTTAGTAACTGAATGGCAAGGGAGGAGCAAGAGCAGAAATCCAAAGAATCGATTTAGAAATGACAGGTCACGTGGTAGATCCATGTCACAAAAGAATATCAAGTGTTATCATTCTGGTAACCCAGGTCACTAGAAGTTTGAGTGCAGAATGCTGTAAAAGGAAGAGAGCAAGGGAAAAGGTGAAGCAAACAAAAGAATCAATACAGTTGCACCTGCTACAGATAATGATATTTGTTTTGTTGGTGATATCGGAAAAGTAAACTTCACATGTCAAGATGCACAATGGATAATAGATTCTAGTGCGTCAAATCATGCTCCTTCTCGTCGTGATGTTTTCTCCTCATATACTAGTGTCCACTTTGGCCAAGTAAAGATGGGGAACAACAAAAATGTGAAATTATTGACATGGAAGATGTATACTTGGAAACAAATAAATGCTGCAAATTAGTATTGAAAAGTGTGAGGCATGTTCCTAAAATTCACCTCAACTTGATTTCGACTTGCATGCTTGATGATGATGGTTATTATAACCACCTTGTTGATGGAAAATGGAGGCTCACTAAGGGGTCACCGACTGTAGCTAGAGGAATGAAATATAATTCCCTTTATGTGACAAAGGCAAAATCTTATGTTGGAGAGATAAATGTAATTAATGATTCTTCTACCTGACTCTGGCATACACGATTAGGTCACCTCAACCAGAATGGCATGCGGATTCTTTCTTAGAAGCAAAACCTTTTAGGCTTGAAATCCCAGATTTGAAGGATAGCACTCATTGTTTAACATGTAAACAACATAGAATAACTTTTAAAATTTTCTCTCCATGTAGAAAATTTAATGTTTAATATTTGATCCATACTGATGTATACTCTATGGATTCTTTCATTCTTGGTGGTGCCCGCTATTATACTACCTTTATTGATGATCACTCTAACAAAGTGGGCTTATTGTTTGAAAACAAAAGATCAGGCTCTTGATTATTTTTAACTTCTTCTTGTTGCAGGTAAAAGAGAAAATGGCAAGAAGTTGAAATGTATTCATGCAGATAATGGTGGTGAATATATAGGGCCATTTGAAGAGTACTGCAGAAGTCATGACATCAAGTTTGAAAAGTCAATGCCAGAACACCTCAACAGAATGGAGTTGTAGAGAGAATGAATTGCACTATCAATGACATGATTCAATGCATGCTCTCTCAAGCAAAACTGCCTAAGTACTTTTGGGGGAGGCAATGAGAACAATTGTTGATTTGATAAATCTTTCTCCTTTAGTTCCTTTGGAAGGTGATATACCTAAAGGGTTTGGAGAGGAAAAGATATTTCTTATGATTATCTGAGAGTTTTTTGTTGTAGGGTTTTTGCTCATGTTTTTAGAGATGAAAGAACCAAACTTGACAGCGAGACTAGACAATGCATATTCATTGGGTATGGCCATGAAGAATTTGGGAATAGGTTTTGGGATCCAGTTGTGAAAAAATTCATCAAAAGCAAAGATGTTGTGTTCTTTGAAGATCAAATAATTGCTTATTTTGAAAAGCCAAGGAAAGAAAAGTATGCTAGTGATGAATATGTTGACCCAAACATGATTGATCCACCTAGAACACAAGTTGACAATCGCAGAGATGTTCAGGAAGAGCAAAATGATATCCCTCCAGTTGAAAATGAGAATATTAAAAGCCTGTTGGAGAACCTCAATTGAGAAGATCTACTAGAGAGCGGCAACCTTCTACGAGGTATTCATCCCATGAGTATGTGATGATCACTGATGGGGGAGAATCACACCTTTGACTAGGTGAAACTTCCTAAAGTTAAAAGAATCTTAAAGAACAAGTGGGTAATCAAATTGAAGAGTGAAGAAACTAGCTCATAACCAAGATACAAGGCAAGATTGGTTGTGAAAGGATTCAATCAAAAAAGAGGGATTGATTTTGAAGAAATCTTCTCCCAGTTGTAAAGATGTCTTCTATCAAAGTTGTTTTGGGATTGGCCACTTGTTTGAACTTGGAAGTGGAACAATTAGATGTGAAAACCGCATTCCTCTATGGTGACCTAGAGGAAGAAATATACATGGAGCAACCAAAGGGTTTCAAGGTCAAAGGCAAAGAAGACCTTGTTTGCAAATTGAACAAGTGTCTGTATAACCTTAAGCAAGCACCCAAGCAGTGGTACAAAAAATTTGAGTCATTCATGGAAGCAAGTGGGTATAGTAAGACTAACTCTGATCATTGTGTGTTCATGAAGAAATTTTTTTTGATGATTTTATTACTCTCTTATTGTATGTTGATGACATGTTAATTATTGGTCATGATACTAGCAAGATTGAGGAGTTGAAGAAAGATCTCATCAATTCTTTTGCCATGAAAGATTTAGGTCCAACAAAGCAATTACTTGGTATGAAGATTACATGTGATAGAAAGAATAAGAAGCTCTGGTTGTCTCAAGAAAAACACATTGAAAAGGTCTTAGAAAGATTCAAGATGAGTCAGGTGAAACCTGTTGTATTGTTGATCCTCTAGTTGTCCTAGAGAAGAACAACTGTGTACCCCATTATTTTCATTGTGGAGATTTCAGCCTGGCCTGTGGTTTCTCCCTTTACACAAGAGGGTTTCCACGTAAAATCTGTGTTATCTTAGTTGATATTCATCTGATTGATTTAGATTAATTTGCATACCCATTTAATTGCACAAAGATGGGAAAGGAGATCTGGTTGATTGATTGAAATACATTACTGTGTGCAGTCTTGAATTATAGTTTTGCAGGTATCTTTTCCAACAAAAAATTCTTCCGAGTTTTCAATTTTTTCTCTACTCAAACAGAAAGTTGGACCAGAGTCATCCACAGCGACAAACCTTCCCTCTTTTACAAATACAAGTTTCTCCCATATTATCTCCTACGACAATCTAGACAAACGTTAGTAAATGACAAGACATTAATTTTAACGTTGGTGACTAGGTATATTTCAAGCTTCTTCTTTACAGACAATCTTCCAACTACAAGAGGGCATCTAAAAAATTATTACACCGATTCTATGGTCCTTTTCAAGTGGAGCAGAAGATCGAAATGGTTGCCTATCGATTGAAATTACCCCCTCATTGCAAACTCCATCCGTTTTTTCAAGTTTCTCCACTCAATCATAAGGTCGGACCAGAGTCATCCACAACGACGGACCTTCCCTCTTTTATGAACACATGACCTCCATAATATTCCCTACAGCAATTTTAGACAAACGTTGATAAAGCAAGGTGAAAATTTTATTGAACAATATATAATCCAATGGTGTAGTCTTTGAGCACCAGAAGCTACAAGGATGATCAACTTCTTAATAGTTTTTCCAACCTTGAGAACAAGGTTCTTTCAAACTAGGGGAGCAGTAATAAGTCTACAACAAGTAGAACACGTGAGGCTGCGACAACAAAAGAACTACCTAACCAAAGGTTGAGTAGAACTCCAAAAGAAGTGGTTGTAACTGAACAATAGATAGAATGTTGGGAAAATGACAGACACGAGCACATGCTCACGTGTGCGTTTTCCCATGAGTCGGGTCCTGGTTTGGGTCTAGATCCGGTTACAGAATCTAATTGTGTCTTTTGGACACAACCGATTCTCCTTCGGTCTCCCGATCGATTTAGCGGAGAGATAAGGGTTGGAGCGAAGAAGGAGGGGAGAGGATCCCGACAACGGCTCTTCACCCAACGGCTTCAGCAAGGTGATTCTTTGGCAAGAGGTGACTCTTCAGCAAGAGGCTGCGTCCATTGAAGCTACGTGGAGAAGAGATAAATAGGGTTCTCCCGAGAACCCAGAGGTACCGAAATCAATCTCTCTCTCTCTCTCTCTATCTATCTATCTATCTCTCTGAATCACAAACTCCTTTTCAAACTTAATCCTTCTCTGTGTCTAATCTCTGGTTTTGATTTTATCCTCTCGGCGAATTCCTAAAAATTCTGTTTTGGGCCATCTCTTGCAACTCACTTTTCCGGCGACGAGTGCACCTCACCGGAGAAGAGTTGTGTCACCTTGGGGACTGTCGGAGCTTCAATTGTGCATCCTTGATTGTCGATTAAGTCTTTAAGGCAGTGGGTTCTCCATGCCGCAGCTTCAATCAAATTTGCAAACCGATGAGTGTATTTTTGTTTTAAGTTTAGATTTCACTTGGTTCTCTGAATTAGATTGTTCCTCTGATTTTCTATGGATTAATTAACTGTTAGTAATTGAAATTAGAATTGTGGTTAATTAACTGTTAGTAATTGAAATTAGAATTGTTGTTATACTGAAATTGATTTATGGTTGCTTTAATTAGTCTTTCAATTAGTTCATAGTTAACTCGAGCATGTTGTGATTGATGAATTAAGTTCTGGAATTATAGTTTGATTGTGAGTTAATTACTATAAACATCATGATTTAATTGCTGCAGTTAGATTGTTGTTATACTTATGTTTGTATTTGTGTTGAATCTTTGTTTGTTTTTATTGTTGTAATCTGGATTGCATATACATTGTTTATGTAAATATTGTAGTGTTGTTGATAAAGTCTTTTAGTTATAATTGTTTAGAGACTGATTGTCTCCATAATTAGTTGTTCATGCTTCTACAGCTCCAACAATTTAAAGACTAAACATTACTGTTTAGGAGCATGAGTTTTCTTCTTATTCATAGTAAGAAATTCAGATTTGTTTAAAAACTGAAATCTGTATTGTTTAGGAGGACTGATTTTTCAGATTACATTTAAGTGCTGCATATAATTAAATACTGATTTTTTTTTGGATTTGGTTTTATAACACTGTTTATAATTCTTGGTTATTCAACTGAAATATTTTTTTTTGTTTATACTTGTTGCTCTAAGAAATTTCCTGCAGGATTGTTTTGGATCGAGTAACAGGTCAGTCTATTCTTATATAGTCTAAGTTTTATTGTTTTAAACATATCTCTGATTGGTTCATTATCTAATTAGGTGTTTTCTTACCTAGTTGGTGCTAAAGTTTAAAGACCTCTATTTCTATAATTGAATAATGCAATGAATGTTACCGCTCTTAACAAGGCACTGTTAGACCTATTTAAATTAGATCCTTTTGATGGGACAAATTATAAAAAGTGGTCCCAAAAACTTTTCATGTTATTTTAACAACTCGGAGTAGACTGTGTTGTTCAAAGACTCTCCTCCTGAGATAGACATGATTGGAACGTAACTGATACCCCAGCTACTCCTCAATTTACACCTTCAGTTTGGACAAATACATCAAATCTAGAGGCAAATGCCAAATTTGAAAAGGACAACAAAATTGTAAAGGGACATTTAATAAATCACATGTCAACAACTTTTTTGACCTGTTTGTAGATCTCAAATCAGCCAAGGAGATTTGAGAAATTTTGGAGTTAAAATATGGAGGAGATGAAGTTGAAAAGAAAAAATAAATAGTTGGAGAATTCATACGATAGGATATGGTTGATGACAAACCCATAATGGAAAAAGAACGTGAATTTGAGAACATAACTATAAAAATTCTAAGTGAAGAGTATAAAGTTTGTGACATGTTTCTAGCTGATGCTTTTCTAGACAAATTCTCACTGTCCTAGAGTGACTATAGAAACACTCTAAAACACAAAAAGAAAACAATGTCACTTAAAGAGCTTATAGGCCATATAAGAACTGAACAGGCAAATCGTCCACAAAGATAATCAAAAGTCCTCATCAGTAATTGGCTATAGAGTTAACCTCATTGAATCTGGTGACTACCCAGGAAAATCCAAGTTTAAGAAGGGCTTCAAGATAGGACAAAACATAAGGGAGTATAAAAAGCAAAGATTGGAAAAAAAACAAAAGTGAAGTGCTACTACTCCTGTGGGAAAAATGGACACAAAACCTACCAATGTCACAAACGTCACAACAAGCAGCATAGGACAAAACCTTCGAACCAGGCCCACATAGTTGAAGTTGATGATGCCACAGTTGCAGTGGCTGTCGAAGCTTACCCAAGAAAACACAAGACAGACTGGGTGTTGGACATTGGAGCTTCAAGACACTTATGTGCCAACAGAGAGCTATTTCATACTTTTGTGAACACTGCAGAAAGTAAAAGTGTCTACATGGGAAATGAAAACATGGCTGGAGTGTTTGGTAAAGGAAATATTAATCTCAAGCTAATCTCTGTCAAAAGCTTAGCCTTGTACAATGTTCTTTATGTACCCTCCCTACGTTGGAATTTAGTGTCATGTGCCTTATTAAATAAAGCTGGTCTAAAACTTGTATTTGAGGCTGATAAAGTTGTGATGACCAAGAAAGGAGAGTTTGTAGGGAAGGGATATCTTAGCGAGGTTTATTTGTACTCAACATTGTATATCAAATTATCAATGGAAGTTCTTCTTCTGGTTTGGCGTATATTACTAACTCAATTACCTTATGGCATGGAAGACTTGGTCATGTCAATGTGGCTTCTATTAAAAGACTTAGAAAACTTAACTTGATTCCTTCAGTAGATGTAAAATAATTTTCTAAGTTTCCAGTGTGTATAGAAGCTAAATACGCAAAGAAGCCATTCAAATCAGTTGAGAATAGAAGAATTGAAGTGTTAGAATTAATCCAATTGGATTTAGCAGATTTTAGGAACACTGTTAGTAAAGGAGGTAAAAGGTATTATGTAACCTTCATAGATGATATCTCTAGGTACACTAGAGTTTACCTTCTAAAAACTAAGGATGAAGCAAAAGAAATGTTTCTGAAGTACAAGACAGAAGTTGAAAATCAGCTGAATAAGAAAATTAAAAGAATTAAGTCTAATATATAGAACTCTCTTTCTTAAAAAATTCTGTGAAAAGAATGGGATTATACCTGAGTTTAGTGCACCTAACACTCCACAACAGAACGACATAGCTAAGAGGAAAGACAGAACCCTCAAGGATATGATGAGCGCTATGCTAGTAAGTTCTGGATTACCTACCCGCATGTTATATCCTTAACAAAGTTCCTCATAAGAAATTAGATAAAACTCCATATGAGCTATGGAAAGTATTCACCCCTAACATGAAATTCCTTAAAGTGTGGGGGGTGCCTTGTTAAAGTAAGTTTGCCAACTCCTAAGAAGACTAACATAGGACCTAAAACCTATGATACAGTGTTCATAGGCTATGCAAAAAATTCAGCTGTTTATCGATTTATGTCCTTAAGTGACAATTCAATTTCTGAATCTAGAGATGCAGAATTTTTCGAACACCTGTTTCCTTGGAAGAAACAAAACACCAGCATAGATCCTGGTCCATCTAGTGCACCTTCCTCCCTGCCCAGTTCTTTTGCTAGAGTAAATGAATATTTAGATGAACCTAGGAGAAGTAAAAGAAAGAGAACTGAGACTAGTTTTGGATTAGATTTTATTACTGCATTCTTGATTGAGAACCCTGACGAGATAGATGAACATGTGGTTTTAGCCTTCTTAAATGGAGATGATCCTAGGACTTATATAGAAGCAGTAGCATCAATAGACTTTTGGAAAGAGACTATTAATACTGAGCTGGACTCAATTATGTCCCACCATACATGGAACTTAGCGGATTTGCCTAAAGGGTGTAAACCTATAAAGTGTAAATGGATTTTTAGAAAGAAATTAAGGTCTAACGGTTCCATAGATAAATTCAAAGCTAGACTAGTCGTTGTAGGTTATACACTGAAGAAAGACATTGATTATTTTTACACCTATTCACTTGTGACCAAAATAGCAATTATACGATCTTGAGCTGTGTTGGCAACTATGCATAGCTTGGTTGTGCATAAAATAGATGTTAAAACTGCATTTCTCAATGGAGATCTGGATGAAAAGATTTATATACAACAACCTGAAGGGTTTGTTTTGAAAGGTCAACAGGATAAGGTGTGAAAATTGAAGAAGTCCTTCTGTGGTTTGAAACAAGCTCCAAAGCAGTGGTATGAAAATTTTCACCACACTAATTACAATGGTTATGTAGTAAATGCCTCAGGTACATGCCTATATTCAAAAGTGTGTGGTGCAGTCTGTGTAATAATATGTCTATATGTGGATGACTTATTAATATTTGGAACCAAGGAGAATGTAGTGATTGAGACCAAGATATCCTTGTCCTCCCAATTTAACAAAAAACGAACAAGGTTTCCCAATGAACCAATCTCATTATGTTGAGAGGATGTTGAAGAAATTCAACTGCTATGATTTTCTGCCTATGAAAACTCCTTATGGCCCAATAGTCCACCCTAAGAAGAATGAAGGCGAGAGTGTCTCAAACTAAGTACACAAAAATCATAGGAAGTGTAATGTTCCTTATGAACTACACTCACCCGAACATAGTTTATGCAGTTAGTAGACTAAGTTGCTACACGCATAACCCTCACCCGAACATAGTTTATGCAGTTAGTAGACTAAGTTGCTACACGCATAACCCTAGTAGCGAACATTGGACTGCACTTTATCGTTTAATGAAATATTTGGAAGGCACCAAGGATTGGAGACTTCACTTTGGTAAGTTTCTTGTTGTATTAGAAGGCTATTGTGATGCCAACAAAGTGTCTGATAATGATGAAGTGAGTTCCACGAGTGGTTATGTTTTTACTTTGAGTGGACGAGCAATTTCGTGGAAGTCTGGAAGCAGACTTGCATTACTCGCTCGACTATGGAGTCGAAGTTTATTGCACTTGAGTTAGCAGGTCAAGAAGCAGAATGGTTGAGAAACCTATTGGCAGATGAGCCACTATGAGGGAGATCGAGTCTTCTTGTCTCCCAACACTGTGATTCTTAAGTAGCAATCAGAGTTGCCAAGAACAGTGTGTATAATGGCAAGAGGAGACATATACGCATTAGACACAGTGCAGTTAAACAACTTCCGAAAAATGTAGTGATTTCTTTGGATTATGTGAAATCCGAAAGAAATTTAGCTGACCCTTTAACTAAGGGTTTAACCAAGAAATTAGTTCTGGATACGTCAAGAAGGATGGGTCTTAAGCCCTGTCATTAAGAAGAATATGGTGGATACCCCTCTTGAGGTCAAACGAAGCCAATCTCTTTCTTGATAATGTTTATCCATCCCTATGGTGTGATACTGAGTTTTGGCTCTTATATGAGAAACTGTAGCCCTTTCTTTGGGTGGTCCTATAGATGGACTTAACGCTTTCATCGTTTTTTGTAGGGTTGAGCATTTAATTGCTCTTAATAGGTCCATAGCCCTACGTGTGATGGTGCTGGAGATACGCACTTGATGGATCCACCTACGTAAGTGTGGGGGTGTGGCCGCCTCCTATGAAAGATATGGGCTTGTCTTTCTAGAGCGCTCATGAGAATCCTAAGGTTTGTGCATCACTATATAAAAACACAACGCTACATCGCAGAGTTCGTTCAAGAGTAAGAGTTTGATGCGTGTTGTGAGGGTCTCAAACAAGGTTTACTAAGTTCAAGAGTACTTCATTTGGTGGATCCGTTTGTTGCCTCATTTATGTATCAATTCAAAATGAAAAATATTGATACTTAAGTTTTCGGCTCTTGTTGTGCCCAAAACAAAATCATTACTGTGTGTGTCATTTTGTGGGTGATTGTTGGGAAAATGACACGCACAAGTGCATGCGCGCGTGTGCGTTTTCCCATGATTCAGGTCCGGGTCCGGATCCAATTAGAGAATCTAATCGTGTCTTTTGGACATGACCAATTCTCCCTCAGTCTCCCAATCGATTTGTGGGAGAAATCAAGGTTGGAGTGAAGAAGCAGGAGGGGAGAGGAGCCCGACAATGGCTCTTCACCCAACGGCTACGACGAGGTGATTCTTTGGCAAGAAGCCACTCTTCGGCAAAAGGCTAATTCTGTTGAAGCTATGGAGAGAAGAGATAAATAGGGTTCTCCCAAGAACCCAGAGGTACCGAAATCAATCTCTCTCCTTCTCTCTCTCTCTGAATCGCAAACTCCCTTTCAATCTCAATCCCTCTCTGTTTCTAATCTTTGGTTTCCATTTTATCCTCCATTTGAATTCTTAAAATTCTGTTCTGGACCACTTTTCTGACAATGAGTGTACCTCACCAAAGAAGAGTTGCGCCACTTTGGGGGACTATCGGAGCTTTGATTGTGCATCCTTGATCACCAATTAAGTCTTTGAGGCAGTGGGTTCTCCACGTCGCAGCTTCAATCAAATCTACAAACCGATAATTGTATTCTGGTTTAAGATTAAATTTCACTTGGTTCTCTGAGTTACACAGTTCCTCTGATTTTCTATGCATTAATTAACTATTAGTAATTGAAATTAGAATTGTTGTTATAGTGAAATTGATATCTGGTTGCTTTAATTAGTCTTTTCAATTAGTTTATAGTTAATTCGAGCATGTTGTCATTGATGAATTAAGTTTTGGAATTATAGTTTGATTGTGAGTTAATTATTATAAACATCATGATTTAATTGCTGCAATTGGATTGTGGATGTACTTTCTGTTTGTATTTATTGTTGAATCTCTGTTTGTTTTTATTGTTGTAATCTGGATTGCATATACATTGTTTATGTAAATTACAATTGAGAGAACCAGGTTTGAGTTACTGAAATCATTTGAATATTGTAGCGTTGTTAATAAAGTCTTTTAGTTATCATTGCTTAGAGTCTAATTGTCTCCATAATTTCATGCTCCTACGCTCCAACATAAAACAGTTAATGTAATTATGTATTAAATTCAAAGAAGGGAATGAAAGAGTCGTCGAATGAATGTTTTTCAGAAAAGCTTATCTAAGTATTCGTCTATCTTCTTCTTCATCTTACTGGGACCTTATCACACCAGGTTACAATCGAAGGGGACTCCCAGCTAGCGGTCATGGCGACTCAGAGGCAAGCTCTTCGGCTGTAACGACTGAGACCGTTGATGGAGTCTTGCGAGGAATTGCTTCTAAAGCATCAGGGTTACCAGCTATGGCATGTCGCTTCCCTCAAAGCGAAAGGAAGAACAGAGTTCCGTATAGAAATGGGATTAGCCTGAAGTTCGCGATTCTGGATGACTATAGTTATATGAACAAGCTCGTATCTTTCAGATAAAAAATAAAAATAAAAATATATGATTGGAGCATTTGACTTTTTGAAATGGATGAAAGTGAGAATTTAATTCTGGATTTAAGATGGTGATCAGATCAAAAGGTCTAGGCTCATTAAACCATAGTTTTCTACAATTTCCACACCCTTTTCAACGTTCAGCCAAATGAATATTTCAGGTAAAATCGATTGTCTGATATAAAAACAGACGAGAAATAAAAAAAAAAAGGCATTTTGACAACTTCGTAGAAATGATAGAGACCAATCACGAACTCTAAGAGAGTGACAGGATAAATCGATCGTCCCCTTGCCAATTTTTCAATCCTGCTTTAAACGCTCCGTTTCCTACGCTTGAACAGTGGACGACGATTACAAAATACACAGTTTCTTGAAATCATGATCTCCAACGATTACCTTGTCCTTTCTACAACTTTAAGAATCCGAAAATGGGTACATGGGTAAGGCTAAAATCTGCCCTTCACATTCCGCTTTCCTCATCGTTACGAAGTAAACGATCCTCAATAGTCTTTTGTTTCTCGGGCAGAGTAAATAAAACTCTGTTTTCTTCTTTCTCCTCCTGAAACAAGTTCTTCTGTTTTCTTCTTCGAAGATTGATAGAATCGAAACGGAACTTGTCGTCACTCGTTTGTTTTGAGTAGCAGAGATTTGATACAGGAAATTAAGCAAAGTTGGTGGCGATGGTTGTGAAAGATGAGTGCGACCTGCCGCCTATGTTGCGGCAACTGAAAGTGCAAACGGATATTAATATTATAATCCTTCGTAGAAATTATTTTAAAAAAAATAAGGCCTTTATTTTTATTAATTTCTTTTGTGCGTAGGCTGGTAGCTAACTAAATATAATAAATATATAAATTAATTTTTAATTTTCAACGTGACATGTCACTTAAATAGAAAAAGTAGGGTATAGGTGAGGTTAGGTATAAAAAATCTCACTTCTTTCTGTTGTATAAAAAAGTCCATATAGTCTAAGTATGATAGATAGCCTCTCTGAGCTGGGATTAATAGCAAACCCATGAAACTCAGATTGAGGAGAATTGTCTCTTCTTTCTAACTCGAACGGAGACCTGCCTGACTCACTCAACCGGTATAACTCGGATTCTCTATAACCCGGTAGTGAGTTTCAAGAAAGGGCAAGCGGGTGGGCACTTACCAAAAGAGAACACGTGCGTCATGCCCATGATCCAACCAAATCCCCGCAAGAAAAGATTATTTAAAAAGTACTGGGTCCACATTCCCAGCAGATCGGGCACTCCAGATTTGCTTTTTCTTCCAAAAAGGCCCAGTCAGCCCCCAATATAATCGGGAGTGGAGGTGGGGTAGGAGGTGGAGGTTACACGTGGTACGATCGGGAGGACATTTGGTGGATAGGTGAGGTGGGCTCCAATTTAAATCTTTGGAGCATTTTTGTCGTTGGCCGTCGGTAAAAGACAGTTGAGAGAGTGGGTGCCGCTCGACGTTGCACCCACTCTCTCCCGTGTGAAATGACCCACGCTGCCCTCCTTTCCCTCTCATATTTCCAACCTAATCAATGAGTATGGCCCATAGGGATCTTATTAACAAAAATGCTCATCCCTGACGCATGCTTAATTCATGAAATAAATTCTCGTTCTTCCAAATTGAGACGTTATGGTTGAAACGTCCATAGTAATACCCCCAGAATGGCAAAATTACCCTCATAGTCATGCATTATTTGTTAGTGCATTACAAAAATGAGATTTTTTTTATAAAAAACTGAGGTTCATTCGACCTCTAGCTAGGAGATTTTATTAATATGAAAAAACGATATACAAACACAACTTCCTCTTTAGTTCGGTGAATTTTACTAGCTAAAAAAAGAGATAATTGAATTGTTCTGAATAATTCGTTGCATTTTTTTAAATGAATAAAGGAAGATGGAAGAAGGGGCATAGAGTAATTTAATAGAAAATTATTTTTATTAAATGGATAAATAGACAACAAATAGTACACCACTTCCCATTTTTTTCATGTATTTTTTTTGGATTAGAAAAAAGTACAAATTTTTATTTTTTTTTTATTTTTTAATCGAACAAAAGAAAGAAAGGAAAAGGGATAGAGGAAAATATTTTGTAATTTTTAGAATTAAAAATAAAAAGAAGTGGTACACAGTTTCCGTTTTGTTTTGACGAGTTTTATCAACTAAAAATCATAAAATTGAATTATGTTTTTTGAAACACATGACAAAAAACAGAAAGGACAAAAGTGTAATTTAATGATTTTTCAACCAAACAAAATTCTATGCTTATGCAGCCTGCGCTCTTGGACCATCCACGAGGAACAGTCAATAAGATTTCAGGAGTAATCAGTCTTTAGTTTGATCAAAATAAATTGCGTAGAGTCGTAGACAACATAAACTACTTTTCAGAATAAGGGGTTCTTTCTTACGTGATCGTGTTATTACTCATTAAAGTTTATTATTAATCAATTAGCCGAACGAAGAATCAAACCTGGCACTGGCCATCCAACTCGCGTTTGGTCAATGCAGACATTCATAACACGTTTCAGGCTGACATACTTTTGACTGCCGCTCAATCTCCACGCCATTTCATAAAATGACCCACAGGTACATGACGACAACCCCCTTATGAGCAAAATAAGATCTGCATAAGTACACCAATAAATTAGCCATAAACGAAAGTTAATTTTAAGATAAATATTTAATAAATTATATAATATATATATATATGATTCAGGCCCAGTTTGACATTGCACCTCCATCGTGAAGTTCACCCTGAATCTCTTATTGTGTATCTCCTCTTCCCGCTTCCTCAAAAAATTATTGCCATACGCCATCTATTTTATTAAAGAGTTTTTTTTTCTTAGAGAACTCTTTTAAAGAGTTAATTTGAAAAAGCCTTTCCAGCGTTGCCAAACTGCCTCATTGATTTATGCACTTTTATAAGTTTTTGAAGCTTATTAGACTCTTATAAAGAAAAGATTATCAGACGCATAAGAATGAAAATTATATATAGGACTCCAGAGGAATCTTTGTGGAAGATGATGAGGGTATTTTCGTCTGCCGGCAATTTCTCACCTGCTGCCAGTCTCTCCCCTCAACGACTGCCTTGGTCTCGTAAAAGGCCTCCCCACCGAGTCTCCTCCTTCGTCTTCCTCCCGTTGTTTCTCGCTCTCTTTCTCTCTCACCGGCAACTCTGCTACCCGGGTCACTGCCACACGTATGGCGCCGGGACTCAGAAACCTACAGCTGACGTCCGTGTCGGGGTTTAAGTCCGGCGGACAGGTCTCGGCCAGGGACGATGCCGACGGTAACCTCGAGGATGTCCGCTTGCTCGATTCCTACGAAGAGAGGGAGGAAGAGAGGAAAGGAAAAGAAATATCCAAGGATGGGATGAGGAGAATTCAGGTCAAGATTACTGGGATGACATGTGCAGCTTGCTCCAATTCCGTTGAGTCTGCGATCACGGCTGTTGGTGGCGTTGTTCGTGCCTCCGTTGCTTTGCTGCAGAACAGAGCGGATGTTGTGTTTTATCCCAATGTCGCAACGGTTAGTCCCTGGTGAATTTTTCGTTTTCTTTGTAGGTCTCCCCAATTGGTTTTGGCTGAATTTTGGATTTTTTTGTTTTGATTGATCTCGTGAGGAATTCTTTCTCCTTTCCAATGGCTGTGTTAATTTTTCTTAAGATTTTCCTTCTCTAACGGTTTTTCTGTTGACTTTAAAGGAAATACTTGATGAAGGTAGGTTGACGTTAGTTGGTCTCTGGGTTCTCTTTATGTCCTTTAATGGTAATTGCATACACAATTTTGAACTCAAATCGTTCAAATTAATGTGTTTCACTGTTCCTATTGATCTTTGATCGTGGCAGATTTTATTTTAAATCAATGAAAAACGGCGTTATTCTGTCATCTACGTCTGTTTTAATCTACGTTGCAATATTTTTCCCCGCTTTCGTCTGCCATTTCAGATGTTTGACTTGCCCGCTTCAATTGTGATACGTTAAAGACTTCTTGTTACTTAGAAACCTCATGTTGGTTAGAAGCTTCATGTTGGCTAGAAGCTTCATGTTGGCTAGAAGATTCATGTTGGTTAAAAGCTTCATGTTGGCTAAAAGCTTCATGTTAGTGAATCTCTCTCGTGCTTCTAGATGAAGGTATAATTTTATGTCTATTCGTAACAAATCCTCAAAAGTGCTATCTATGCCGATTTTTACTGAATATTTAACGTTGGCTGTTTGGGTGTTTTTTTTTTCCGTGGAAACTTAAGTAGCTGAAAATAATCTGAAAAATAAATTTTGGTTACTACAGCTATTTGTGTTTGAGATTATGCTTTTCTTGAAATAGATTATGTTCTGAAGAAAGCTCTCTGGTGCAGGATGAAGATATAAAAACTGCAATCGAGGATGCGGGTTTTGAAGCTGAAATTCTTCCAGATTCAAATGCATCTAAATCACAGTCACATGGGATTGATACTGTAGTGGGTCAGTTTAGGATAGGAGGTATGACATGTGCAGCCTGTGTAAACTCTGTAGAGGGTATTTTGAGAGAGCTACCTGGTGTGAAACGGGCTGTGGTTGCCTTGGCAACTTCTTCCGGGGAAGTTGAGTATAATTCCACATTGATTACAAAGAATGACATAGTTCAAGCAATTGAAGATGCAGGTTTTGAAGCCTCATTTCTGCAAAGCAGTGAGCAAGACAAAGTTTTGCTTGGAGTGGCTGGTTTGTATGATGAAATGGATGTACAGATGTTAGATAGTATCTTAAAGAATGTGAAAGGAGTAAGACAGTTCTGTTTTAACAGAGCTCTTGCAGTAGTAGAAGTTACTTTTGATTCCAGAAGTTGTAGGTTTGAGAATAATAGTCGATGCTATTGAGAGAGGAAGCAATGAAAGATTTAAAGCATCTGTGCAGAACCCATACATGTCAGTTGCATCAAAAAGTGTGGATGAATCCTCAAAAATGTTGCGGCTTTTCACTTCCAGCCTCTTTCTTAGCGTATGTTACTTGTGCCTTTATCAAATTATCTATTTTGGTTCATTTTGTTTTGTGGGACACTTAAGAGTAGGTCAAGAGAACCTATCTTGGCCAAAGTGGGTTTGGATTTCCATTATTAGTACTGGCTATCCATCATGTCTACTTTTGTTATTATTATATTTCAGTCTTTTTCCCTCTGAAACATGGTTTTAATCGTTTGGTTTCTGTTCTGCAGCTCCCTGTATTCTTCATACGTGTCTGTCCGCGTATCCCGCTTATATATGCCATGCTATTATGGCGCTGTGGACCCTTCCTAATGAGTGACTGGTTGAAGTGGGCCTTGGTGACTCTCATTCAGTTTGCTGTTGGGAAACGATTTTATGTAGCAGCCTATAGAGCACTTAGAAATGGATCAACCAATATGGATGTTTTGGTTGCCCTTGGAACTTCAGCATGTTATTTTTACTCTATTGGTGCACTTCTCTATGGTGCTGTTACAGGATTTTGGTCTCCAACATATTTTGAGACAAGTGCCATGCTCATAACATTTGTCTTGCTTGGCAAGTATTTGGAAGTTGTTGCCAAGGGGAAAACTTCAGATGCCATCAAGAAATTAGTTGAACTTGCACCTGCAACTGCACTTTTGGTAATCAAAGATGAAGGTATTGTTCTCACAATGATGAAGTAAAGCCTTACCTTGTCCTCTTAAACATTTGTTAAGACCAACTTAGCTTTCTTTTCCTATCAGAGCATAGTATATTTATATTTTTATATCTTTTGAAAATATCTTAAAATTAGGTTAAATAAGAAAAACATGTGATATAGAACTCAGTTATCTTTCTATGGCAACAAATGAATTCGTAGCTAAAAAAAGGGGAAAGAGAATAGGTCATCCTATTTTTAATCCGGTTGACATGGACGAAAATGTAAATTTTACCATTGGTAAAGTATCTTCTATTTGTTTTCAGGACTCTCAGCACAGCACTAATGCAAGCACAAACATGAATTACTGTGAAATTCAGAATGAAAAATAATTAAAGAAAAGAATAGACTTGTTGCTATTGTGCTGCACGAAAAATCTGTAAAGATGGAAGTGCACATGCTAGAGGTCTAATAATCCATTTATGATTTTGTTGAGCTATGTTTTAAGAATTCTTCTGCCTTTTATTAGAATGTGTCTTAATATTTAGTTTATACTCTGTTGGTTTTCAGAAGGAAAGGATGTTAACATAAGAGAGATAGATGCCATGCTAATTCAACCTGAAGATGTTCTAAAAGTTCTTCCTGGCTCAAAGGTTCCAGCTGATGGTGTGGTAGTATGGGGTTCTAGTTATGTGGACGAGAGCATGGTAACTGGTGAATCAGCTCCTATTTTGAAGGAAGTCAATACGCCTGTTATTGGAGGGACCATCAACCTGCACGGTGCTCTTCATGTACAAGCTACTAAAGTGGGGTCCAATACAGTTCTAAGTCAGATCATTTCATTGGTTGAGACAGCACAAATGTCGAAGGCTCCTATTCAGAAATTTGCAGATTATGTAAGTCTTCTTGTTGGAGTCTCACATGGAACTGCTTAACTCAAAAGAATGTTTGTGCATGTTCTTTGAGATTCTACTTGACCTATTTAGTTTTTCCAACCACTCAAAGATCTTTTATTTTCTCTTAATTAAACCTATGCATTCTTCTGAAAGTTGTTGTCTTCCTTTTTCCATTATATAGATTGAATGAATAAACTTGAACTGGTAATATATAAATTTAAGTATATCTTTGTCATTGCTTTTCTGCATTCCTTCCTCTCTTTGCCAACAAAAAAATCCGTGTCCTTCGATCACTTCATAACCGAAACTTTCTGTGCCCACATTCATGAATGTTTTACTTTGTCATCTGTTCAGAACGATAGCATTTGAAATTGTGGAACTAATCAGTGAATAAGTTGGAAGGAGAAAATTTATAAAGAGTGATGATCTAGTGCCAAATGTTGTGATTTGACTGTTACCCCAGTGGTCACATGTGGTATTTGTGTGGGGGGTCTTCTTTGATTTTGGTTTAAGTTTCCCTAGTGATTAGAGGCAAGGAGCCTCGATGCAAGAATACTATTTTAAAGAAAAAAATCCAGGGGGAATCATGCACTCAAAATTGTTCTGCTAAAGAGTGCTGAGTGCATTAGATACTAGAGCAAGTACGCATTTAAACAAAATGATACTGCTTTTTCTATTTTTCTTACAAAGGTTGGCTTTCTATGATTTGCAGGTAGCAAGCATTTTTGTGCCGACAGTTGTAATCATGGCATTTATAACCTTTTTGGTGTGGTAAGATTTAACTCTTAATTCTTCTGAAAAAAGGTTTGCCTCCTTCATGATAAGGTGTGATGAGTAAGTTTTGTTTATGTATGATCAATTAAGACTTGCCTACTTTTCATCTGCAGGTACCTTTGTGGTGTATTTGGGGCGTACCCAGAAGAATGGTTGCCTGAAAATGGGAATCACTTTGTATTTGCCCTGATGTTTTCTATTGCAGTTGTGGTGATTGCATGCCCATGTGCACTTGGTTTGGCAACACCGACAGCTGTTATGGTAGCGACAGGTGTTGGAGCCACACATGGGATCTTGATAAAAGGGGGTGATGCATTGGAGAGGGTGCAAAAGGTTAAGTATGTGTTATTTGACAAAACTGGTACTCTGACACAAGGAAAAGCTGCAGTTACTAGTGCCAAAGTCTTCAATGGAATGGATTTGGGACAGTTTCTTACTATAGTGGCTTCAGCAGAGGTGATTTGACATTTCATTTCTATACTGTTTCTAAATTTGGTTCACCCTAAAGTTGTAACTCGTTCTCTTTTATAAATTATTTAGGCTTGCAGTGAACATCCTCTTGCAAGGGCAATTGTAGACTACGCCTACCATTTCCACTTTTTTGACGGTCTACCTGAAGTTAAGGTGGGAGCCCAAAACCATGTTAAAGGGGCTAATTCTTCGAGCTGGCTTCATGATGCCTTGGAGTTTGTGGCTTTTCCTGGGAAAGGTGTTCAGAGTATAATAAAAGGCAAGAAGGTCTTGGTAAGTGAGGTCCTTCTTACCGTAGGTACAAGTCATTTTCTACAATCTCTTTGCCTTTTTATTTAAGGGAAGGTCACTCACTTATAGTAAAAATTAGGGTAGGAGTCGCCTGTATGCCTGCAGCCCTGGTTGTCTTTTGGAGAACATGGAAGTCCTTTATACTTTATGTTGACATTAATAAAAAGTATTCTTATACATCAGAGTGAGAATTTTCTTATTTAATGAAAGTACATTTCAGCTAATTCTTGCATAATCGCGTATGTACCCGCTGAATGTTGCATTGACACCCACACCCTTGTATATAATTAAAATTTTCATATACCAATAGTAAAAATTCTGTGACTTTTGCTGTGCATAACAAGTCAAGTGGTTATAATATGGCTCCTATGTAATGAATGAGAGACCTACTAGGGACCCAGTCACTTCTAAATGTGTATGCTGCCCTGTGAAGTAACTGTTGTATGTAAAGAACAAAAGTAATATTCTGATTCTTTTATCAAATCTAGTACCATAAAGAGACATGGGAGCTTCTTGATAACATTATGGTCATGAGCTCCTCTTTTGAATTTCTGTCAGCTGACTTGATCTATGACATAGGCAAGACAAAAGGTACTATCAGTTTTGTGATAATAATTCTTTTGCGAGATGGTTTAAAATTTGTTGAGTATGGGACTGCGAGACTAATGTCAAGTGCATGGGTTGGTCCCATATTAATGCTGGAAATTCTTAAACCCACATACTGAAAGAGTTGTTATACTTAAATTCATAGTCTCGCCTTTGTATGGATTCTTTGTTTACTTATTAGAATAGTTAGAATTTTAACAGATGAAAAGAAATTTTTAGATTTTTCTGCATGATTATTAGAGTTAGCTTGCTTAATTCAATAACAGTGATCTATCTATCTATATATATATATATATATATAGATAGATCTGGCTGTCTTCCTCAAAAAGAAAAAAAAAAATAGAATGGAGTGCTGGCTGTCAATCTTGTAATTTTACTAGAGTATGTAGGTATTAAAGCTAAATTTTGGAGGGCAAGTGCTACTGAGAGAACCATGGAATACTTTCAGGGTTTTTTCATTATAATATTATCATACTGCATGTATCTGACATGAAATATCTATTGTGGACAGGTTGGTAACAGGAAGCTAATGGCTGAAATTGGGGTAGAAGTTTTCACACAAGCAGAAAATTACTTGGTGGAGTTGGAAGAGAATGCTCAAACAGGGATCCTTGTGGCTGTAGATGACAATCTTGTTGGGGTTTTAGGAGTTGCAGATCGTTTAAAGCGAGAAGCTGCCATTGTTATCGAAGGGCTAAAAAAGATGGATGTGCGACCTGTTATGGTGACAGGAGATAATTGGAGAACTGCGAAAGCTGTGGCTAAGGAGGTACGTTATTCATGTGGTCATTTCTTTTTAACCATCATATGATGACAAGCCACACTACGAATGATAGATAATATTCCTTGAAGAAAAAGGTAGAATTGATTATAAATTAAAGGTTGTGGTTGTGCCTTGCCTCATTCTCCAAAATATATAAATAAATGATTGGGCCTCTTATGTTGCACTTGACCAGGGAATGCATGAAGCATATGCATAGGCTATTAGACATACCTTTAGTGGCATTTGCACCCTAAGTAAGCTTTCACTGCCATTTATATGTTTTTACCAGTTGATTTGGGCTTTGTGATGAATGAACGGTTTTGGCCAGCCTATTCTTGCAGTTAATGCATCTTTCAGTGTTACCTATACATCCCACGCCAGTAAAATCAAGTTATTGACTGATTTAGTAAGTACTGCTTTAAAATGATTCTTGGAGCAGACAGTTACAGAGACTATCAATTCAACAATGACAATAGGAAGGCCCCACTGTGGATTACTGGATTATTATGTGTAACATGAATCGAGGTCATACCAGAGTTCTGAACATGGATACCATGTGGATTACAAATGGAAGGGATTGTGTCAGAGTATGTTTCTCCTCTCTAGGTAACTTATAGATGAATGGGCGAATCTTGGTTCAAGCTTCTCCTGGATGAGCTAATATTGATAATAGCAGTTATATGATTTATGGTCTTGTGATCTATTAAGTTGGTCTCAAATGGTGTCTTACCTGCTATTTGGATCTTGAACAACTCAAATGGTGGTGGTCTGTCAGTTGTTGGTTAAATGTTTTTTTCTGTAACATGCAGTGATGTTAAGCAGTTGGCTGATCCAAAGCGTTCTTATAACTATACGCTTCTATCTCACTTACTCTGCTAGTTTTCTCATGAAAAACTGATTACTCTGTTATTTTCTGATCTATAATAATACAGGTTGGCATTCACGACGTGAGAGCAGAAGTACTGCCTGCTGGAAAGGCTGATGTAATACGCTCATTTCAGAAAGATGGGAGCACAGTGGTGATGGTTGGAGATGGAGTCAACGACTCTCCTGCTCTTGCTGCTGCTGATGTCGGAATGGCAATAGGTGCTGGAACTGATATTGCCATTGAAGCTGCAGATTATGTGTTGATGAGGAACAGCCTTGAAGATGTGATAACAGCCATCGATCTCTCAAGGAAAACCGTCTCCCGTATTCGTTGGAACTATGTTTTTGCCATGGCTTACAATGTCATTGCCATTCCAGTTGCTGCGGGTGTTTTCTTTCCACTGACAGGATTCAGGATGCCTCCTTGGTTGGCTGGAGCTTGCATGGCCTTTTCATCAGTGAGTGTTGTTTGCTCCTCTTTGCTTTTGAAATATTATAAAAGACCCAGATTGACAACCCTTTTGGAGATAACTGTAGGATAGAGATTGAGTTGTTCACTTTTCCTTTTTTTTTTTGTCCGTGTTAATTTTTTGATATACTGAAAAGAGGGAGAGGTGTTCAGCTTGTGCTGCTCCCACTGTACCACAATGTACATTCCCATGTTGTATCAAAATTTCCTTTCTTAATTTTCCTCCATTGTCCTACCACATAGTGAAACAAGTCACAAATATAGAGGAAACAGTGCAATTGTTAATTTTCACCTCATGAGTCGATTGAAGAGGCCTTTCAATGATAATTATCAGTTTGGCGCATGTCAGTAATTCATGAATACCTAAACTCCCATAACTATTCACACCATTAATGTACATGTTTCATTCAGGATCATGCCTGAACTCTTATAATCCTGTATACATAAAATGACTAATACGTCCTTAATTACTGAATTATTACAATGCTAAGTCTTGTAATGTACAAAAAGATTGCAAAAACTATAGAGAATTCTCTCCGTCATAAAATCTACAAAAAAATAATATCCCACGAGGAAAACAAAGGAAAAAAGCATCATAAAAAAATCTGTTAAAACTGTTCATGAAGATCATAAAAAAAATCTGCAAATAACTATTAGTCTAAATAAGTAGGATTATAATTTGCATATACTATGTAACTCAAAAATACAAAATAAAAAGTCTTATCTGCTGAGTGGTTAATTAATTATTACTGTGTAAACCACAGATTGGGGTGCAAAACTAATGTAAGGGAATACCGTTAGATTTTTTTTTTCCAAGATCAGATAGGCTTATGTCCTTGCCTCCTAAGTGGCCATTTGTATTGTTGATACATGTAAGGCCCAAGCCCACTGGGGTGAGCACTCACGTGTGACTCATGAATTAGTCAAGAGACGTGAGTTCAATCAAGGTGTTAGATAATTAGGAGAGTCCTTAAGAGTTAGAGTTGTATTAGGACTACACTTAGACCTAGGTTTAAATTCTCTATTCTTGTAATGTATATAAATACTGGTTAAGTTGTAGGATATACAATTCGTTATTTTATATGGTATCAAAGCAGACAATTCTGCACATACTCGTTATCTTCAGCTCCAAATCGATTCCTGTTCGTGACCGTCGTCGTCGAGTCATCACCTTCACCGACGAGTCCTGCTTTGGCTGCTGCCGACATGGGGTCTGTTTCTCTTCGCATCTCACGATTTTCTTTCCCAACGTCAACAGACTAGTCGAGACTTAGCAAAGCTGCGCTGCCACTACCTCTGCCAATGCCGGACATTGCTGCCGCTGCTGTTGCCTGACAGCGAGCTTCGCTGCACCAACTCTATCATCGCCAGACAACGTCTCCATTGTCGTTGTCGTCGCCAAACAGCGTCTCCATTGTGGTTGTCGTCATCGTCTTCATATTGGAGGAAGGAAGAAATCAAAATTCATATTTGAAGAACCTCCTGAACAAAGAAAAAAAACTTGGACTACCGATAATAAAATGGTTATGTCTTGGATTTTGGCAAGTTTGGAGAATCATATCACCTTTGTGGTGTTCTACATCGACAATGCCTACGAGATGTAGAATAAACTGCACAACAGGTATTCCCAACAGAATAATTTATCTTGGATTTATGATTTACATACGAAATTTTCAGCCTCAATCGTGAAGGGAAAAGTCTAGTGGATTTCACAGGAGATTTTGAATCCGTTATCCAAGAAATACATAAGTTGCATCCTTTTAGTCGAAATGAGAATGATGTGAGGAGACAAAGAGAAGAATTGATCATTGCCCGATTTATCTTAATGCCCTTGGTCCAAGAATAAGAACCTATTCGAGCACAAACTCTCGCACGAACAGATCGATCCATGTTTGAGATTGTGTATGGTTCTCTTATGAGGGCTGAACCAGCAATACCAAACAAAAGCTCTATACATCCGCCAAAGTCATCTGCCATGGTTGAGCAGGGTGGTAATAAAAATACAATAAAACATTCAGAGATAGGGGGAGGCCATGAATAAAATAGAGACTACTTCAATCTGTCCCCTCACTGTGGGTTGAGAAATCACCCACCAGGATGCTACTGAAAGAAGTATGGAAGACCTAACCAAGCCAAGCAGAATGAATAGTCCACTTGGGCCAAGTAGAATGAACAGCCCACTAGGGCCAACCAGGCAACTCAAAAATTACACTCAGACTCAGGTAGGCACCTTAAAAGCACAACTACTGAACTTGATGAACCGAGTCGGTCAACTTGCTTCTTCATCATCAGAACCTACAACAACTCTGGCTCATACAGGTAATTCTGTACTACATGTTAAAAAGGATACACCTACTTGGGTCATAGACTCTGAAACTTCTACACACATAACATGTACTCCTTTGTTGTCCTCTGTCCATTGTCATTTGAATTGGTTATGTGTCCACTGCTAAGGGGTCTCGATCTCGAGTTACTTGAATATGTACCTTATCTTTGTCCACTGTGGTCACTCTTAAATGGTGTTCTTGTTGTACCTTCTTTTTCGGTCAATCTACTTTCCATCAATCAGTTGACAAAATAATTTAATTTTCAAGCATTATTCATCTTTAACCATTGTATTTTTCAGGACTTCAAGACGGGAGTGATGATTGGTACGAGGATTGAGAAAGGTGGTGTGTATGTTCTAGAGCAGCTTTAAAAGTTAGTAGCTTGTTTGTCTCTTTAACCTATGGAGTGGCACACTCATTTAGGTCATCCAAGTATGAACAAACTTCTTCAAATGGTTCCTTCATTATCTAGAGGGATTGAGATAAACTGTAAAGCATGCCAACTTGGTAAACAACACATAGTCTCTCTTCCCTCCGGAGGCAGCATATTTTCGTCTTCTTCTTTTCAGTTAGTTCATTCAAAAGCCTGGGATCCTTGTCCAATGTCTAGTCTTAAAGGTTACTGTTATTGTGTCTTTTATTGATCACTTAAGTCATGTTTGTTGGGTCTATTTCATGAAACACAAATCTGAGGTTTGTAATATTTTTCAGCAATTTTATGAGGAAATATAAACTTAGTTTGATTGCTCTATTAAAATTTTGTGAAGTGACAATGGTACATATGTTATCACCCATCTTCTCATTGTTGGTTCACATCCATTCATGTGTCATTTTTTGATAATGTCTCCTACATTCTCCACTTTGAAAAAAATATTATCACGATCATGCCTATCCTGGCTCAAAATGTCAAAATTCAACCGGGCATGGGGGATAAAATATATTTCTGGACTCATAAATGGATTAGTGAGTGTGCACTAGTTGAAAAATTTCCTGGATTATTTTTTTTGATGAGGAATCAATACTCGCGTATTTCTGAAATCATTCCTAGTGGTCAGCCAAAAGACATAAATTGGCTGCCACTTATTTGGAGGGACCTAAATGAGGAAGTGGTTATCAGCATTACTGAGCTATAAGTGGAGCTCTCTAAAATCTATCTCAGAAGGGATCATGAGGATGTCTTAAGTTGGACACCTCCCCCCAATGGTTCTTACTTGGTCAAATCGGGTTATAGGCTTCTCTTGGCGCAAACAAGTTCTAATCATAAAGTTGTTGTAGCATGGTCGTACTCTTGCCGAAGGAAACATGTTTTCTTCAGTTGGTGTTGTCTACATGGTAAACTTCCAACCCATGACCTCTTAGTGAGAAGGGGCATGCAAATCCAATTAACCTTATGCCCCCTTCACAATGCTGTGCCAAAAACACTTAATCAAATCATCTTCTAATTCATTGCCCATATAGCTAGAGGATTTGGAGCTTTATCTTTAACAGATTTAGTTTTACACTTGCTATCCCACAAGATCTTGATGGCATCACAAGACTTGCTGGTTCTCTTGGCTTTAGCTCAATAGGCAATTTGAAGTTCAGAAGTTGTTTGGGTTTCATCCCTTGGTTGATTTGGAAAGAGTGCAATTGCAGAATTTTTCATAACAAATCAAGGCCTTGGCTGGACACTTGTAATGCTATTTCACACCACGTTGTTGGATGGTTGAAAACACATAAGCCCTTCAAGGATGTTGATGGTGCTACAATTTGGAACACTTGGTTTGTTCATGCTAGGGAGGGAGAACATGCTGTCACTAGAACCCAATCGTGGGATGCTCCTCCACCTTTCTCATATAAGTTGAATTTCGACGGGTCATCTTTGGGCGATCCAGGCTGTAGTGGTGTTGGTGGCCTAATTAGAAATCATTTGGGGGATACTCTCATTACTTATTCTGGGCCTATTGGCATAGCTGATTCCTTAACAGCTGAAGCAAAAAGCTTACTACATAGGTTAAGATGTTTTTTGAACTCTCACTTGGCTGGTCCTCTACATGTGGAAGGTGACTCCCAAGTGATTATTCAGTGGTGTAAAACTGATTTCAAAGGGCCTTGGAGGTTACAATGAGTGTTGAATGAGATCCATGATTTGGCTAGCAATGTTTCTAGTTGGAACCATGTAATTAGGAGGGCAAATGGAAGAGATGATCTTCTAGCCAAACAGGGGGCACCCAAACAAAGTCTTATTATTAGGATCCCCTATGTTGTTCTGAAATTGCCCATTTGGGCTGTACTTTATTTCTGAGATGAAATGAATAAAAGTAATACAAAATTTTAAAAAAAAAAATATAATGTCTCCGGCATTGGTGTTGGGTCCGAGTGCTCCTCTATGTTCCTTCCAGATGGGTTGCAATGTCCACAACAGCCTCCGGCTACGGAATGCGCACCATCCTACTCTCCCGCACCAATTAAACTCCCAAATAGGTCAAAATCCTCTATATCTCCACCTTCTAAATTCTTTTTTTCACACTTACCTATTGCTGTTTGAAAGGGGTGCTTGCTTCTACCCGACACTCTATTTCCAATTTTGTTTCACTCTTATGATTACCTCCTCCATATAAGTTGTTTATTTTCATTGTCGACTCCATCATTGTTCCTAACTCAGTGTCAGATGCCCTGTCTAGGCTAGAGTGACAGTAGGCTATGTTAGATGAAATGCATGCACTTGAGGACCAACATACTTGGGATTTATGCATTGGCCCAGCAGACGTGAAAATTGTTTGTTGCAGGTGGGTATATACAATAAAATACATTGAAAACAGTGAAGTTGCACGTTTTAAAGCACACCTTGTGGCTAAAGGCTACACACAAAATCTTGGGATCGACTGTGGTGAGACTTTCTCTCATATTGCTCATTTAAATTCTGTTCGGATCTTATTATCTTTTGCAGTCAACGGGAGGTGTTTTCTGCACCAGTTGAATGTGAATAATGCATTCTTATATTGAGATCTCCAAGAGGAGGTATATATGGAGCAACCTTTTGAGTTCGTTGCTTAGGGGAAGAAACATAAGGTGTGTAAATTGCGCAAATCATTATATGGATGAAAACAAAGTCCCAACGCATTGTTCAAAAAGTTGAATCAGGTAATGTTGTCGTTAGGTTTTCATCGTAGTGGATCTGATCAGTTGGTTTTTATTCTAAAAGGACGGAGCGGGATAGTTATTTTCTTGGTGTATGATGATATCATCATCTTGGGAGATGAACGTGTTGGCATAATAGAGGTAAAAAAATCTTGCATCAAGGTTTCAGGCTTAAGACCTTGGTCTTTGAGATATTTTTTGGGCATTGAAGTAGCACGAAGTGCCACTGATTTATTGTTGACCCAGAGGAACTATGTGTTTGACATATTGACAGAAACATGTTTACTAGGCACGAGGCCAACAGAGACACCAATGGACCCAAATTGCTCTTTATTCAACACAAATTCTCCAGCACTAGAAGACAAGGCACGCTATAGAAGACTGACTGGAATATTACTATATACAACAGTCACAAGGCCAAATATTATATTTGTTGTCAGTTTTGTAAATAGATTCATGGAGGAATCACGAAAAATTCATTTGGAAGTGGTTTATAGAAATCTTAGATACCTAAGGAGAACACATGGTAAAGGAATACTATTTCGCAATAATGGGCATACAAACATATGTGGGCCTCAGATGCAGACTACGCAGGAACCAAAACTTACAGGAAATCAACAAGCGGTTACCGTGTGTTTATGGGTGGAAATCTTGTGACATGGAAAAGCAAGAAAAAATTCCTTGAAGCAAGATCCATGCTGAAGCTATGACCCACATTGTTTGTGAGCTTATATGTTAAGTCGATGGTTACTGAGTTTGGCCAAGAGGTAAAACTGCCCATACTAATGGAATGTGTAACAAAGCTGCAACCTTCATTGCCAACAATCCAATTTTTCAAAAGCAAACCAAATATATCTAAGTAAATTTCCATTTTATTCGAGAACAGGTGATGTCTGGAACTATCTCTACGCCGTTTGTGAGAAGTGAAGACCAAAAGGCAGACTTGTCCACTAAGGCTTTAGCAAGAAACAGATTTGACATTCTATGTAACACGTTGGAACTATGGAGTATATATACAACCCCAAATTGAGGGGGAGAGTTGATACGAATTGAGAGAGATGTGTTGATGCCCAAGAATAGGGATTGGTCACCCAGATCACAACTCTGGATCCTCCTTTGATTCTTCAAATCTTGTTGATATACCTGAAACACGGCTGTTTTGTATTGCACTTGATCCTCCAAACTCAAGCAATGTGTAGATGACCTGAAGAAATAAAACTTCTTGTCCTGAGACAGTAAAAACAACTCACCATCATGTTTTTTATGAAATGCATGGTTCTGCATGATGTGACATGATCACTCTTAACATTAGGCCAACAACAAATGTTAAGATAGACAAAGAAGATAGTTCCATTCCTGTAGTAAGTAATGTCTTGGTAGGAACTCCTCTCTACCTCTTGCACCACGACCCAATCTTCTGCGTTTGCAGACAAAGAATACAAAAGAAAATGGAAATAATTGTTGTCTTTAAATTTTTTCTTGTCCCCGTTCTTCATTGCTGATCTGGTATATGTACAAAGTAAAAGAATAGTTGTAACCATCTTACATATATTTAAAATACATTCATATCGGAAGTTCTTGTCAGTTGTTAATGGTTGAAGTAACGTGGGTTTACCTTTGGATTTCGATTGAACGACGTGGTTTTGGTCTCATTTCCTCCGTTTGTTCATCTTTTGTCTCATCGATACATTGATGTGGTCCCGATCAGAGTAATATTGAAGAAGATTTGCTGCAAGAATTGCAGACGAAGAATACAAAAGAAGAAGGATATAACTATTGTCTTTTATTTTTATTCCTCCCCGTTCTTCATTGCTAATCTGGTATATGTACAGAGTAAAAGAACGGTTGTAACCGTCTTACATAAATTTAAATACATTCATACCGGAAGTTCTTGCCAGTTGCTAATGGTTGAAGTAACGTGGGTTGGGCTTTGAATTTCGATTTGAATGACGCTGTTTTGGTTCCATTTCCTCCGGTTGTTCATCTTTTGTCTCATCATTACTCCTCGTGGCATAAAGAACCTTGTCTTCAAGGTTCGTAAAACTTTGCTGTATTTGAGTTGCATCTTACCATGTGGCATCGTCGTATGAAAGCCCTTGCCATTGAATTAAGTATTGCTCTAGGCGTTCTTCTTTCTTGATCCATCTTGTGTTCAATATTGCGGCTGGTGTTAATGAGTACTCCGTCTTCACTGAAATTGGGAAGTTCACGAGTAGTTTGTTGTAGAGGATCCAACTTTTTACGAAGTAAAGAAGGTGAAAAACAGGATGAAGTCTTGAGTATATTGGAAGTGTGAGTCAATATCCCAATGACCGAACTTTTTGTTTAATTTGAAATGGCCCATAGAATTTGTGAGCTATCTTTTGTGCTGCAGTAGAGGGAATGCTGTTTATAAGGAGTAACTTTCAAAAATACCCAATCCCCTACTTCAAAGATAACTTCATTACTTTTTGCGTTAGCATGCTGTTTCATTCTGTTATATGTAGCCAGGAGATTGTCCTTTAGATGGTGAAGTAATGTCTGGTGCTCAGTCAGTTGATGGTCTAGTTTATTCACTAGTGTGCCATCTGTGTGATAGTGAGGAATCGGTGGCGGTGGGTGGCTATATAGAGCTTCAAAAGGTGTCATTTTGATATAAGAATGGTAGCTCGTATTGTACCAAAATTCTGCCCAAGGTAGGAATTGACTCCATTCGGTTGGCTGATGAACATAGCATCGTAGGTACTGCTCAATGGTTATGTTGGTAACTTTTGTCTGTCCATCAATTTGAGGATGGTGGCGTTTACTCATCTTCAAAGTTGTTCCTGAAATGCGAAAAAAATCATGCCAAAATTAACGATGAAAATAGGATGGCGAACACTTACAATTTATTGAGGTATCCTATGTAGTTTGATGCAATGGTCGACGAATCTGTCTGCGACCAGCTTTTGCAGTATATAGATGTGTGAGTGCTAGAAAATGAGCTGATTTGGACAATCTGTCAACAACTGCCAGAATTGTGTCTATCCCTTTTGAATGGGGAAAACCTTTGATTAAGTCGAGGGAAATATCTTGCCATACTTGACATGGAATTGCTAGAGGTTGAAGAAGGCCGGTAGGAGATAACCTATTTGATTTCGCTTTTTTACCTACGTCGTATTTAGAGACATATTTTTGGATGGTCTTGAACATGGAAAGCCAGAAAAACTATTGATGGTGTCTTTTGTATGTATGGAGTACTCCCGAATGTCTGCCAAGGGGTGAATCATAAAATTCACGTAATAATTTTGGTATAACAACAGAATCGTGAGGAAGGAAGACCTGGATATGGTAGTATAATATGCCTTCTTTGAGGAGATACGGTTGGTTGAATTTGACACTGCCTGATTTTGTGGGGTTTGAAATGGAGGAAGTGCTTCAATATCGGATTTGATATCTTCCTAGATTGATGGAGTTTGAATAAATAAGGTATGTATAATTGGATTGACGATGATTCTAGAGAGTCCATCTGCTATCGTATTCTCTTTCCCAGGATTATATTGGATCTCGTAATCATATCTGACGAGCTTTGTCACCCATCGTTGTTGATCTGGTGTGAGAACCCGTTGCTCCACTAAACACTTCAGACTGTGTTGATTGGTTTGGATGATGAAGTGGCGGCGGAGTAGATAAGGACGCAAAGTTTGGATTGCCACAATAATGGCAAGCATTTCTTGGGGATATGTGAAACATGTTTGTTAGTGGGACAAAGTGCTCGACTCATATAAGCTATAGGTTTGTCGTTATGTGTTAGGAGGACCCCTATTCCTTCTCTTGACGCATATGTCTGGATGATGAATGGAAGAGAAAAATCAGGAAGAGCTAAGGGGGTCGTTATAGTCATTGCCATCCTTAAAGAAAGAAAAATGTTTCAGCTTCATTGCTCCATTTAAAACTCTCTTTTTTAATGACTTTGTAAGAGGACGTGCTATGATTCCATACTATCAAACAAATTTGTTATAGTAGTCAGTTAACACAAGAAATCCTCTAAATTCTGATTCTGATATAGCGTGGGGCCACTACATCATGGCATTTATTTTATTTGAATTTACTTTGAATCCTTCAATGGTGATGACATGTCCTAAATAATCCAGCTCTTGTAGTTCGAATCCACACTTTTGAATTTAACAAAGAATTTGTGATCACGAAGAATTTGAAATACTATTGAGGCATGCTCATGGTGGTGCTCTTGTGATGAGCTGTAAACCAGAATATCGTCAAAATAGACGAGAACAAACCTTCTTAAATATTTTCTAAATATGGAATCCATCATTGCTTGAAAGGTGGGGGCGTTACACAAGCCAAAGGGGGTCACCAAATACTCGTAATGCCTATTATGCATTCTGAAGGCTATTTTTTGAATATTTTTTTAGAAAGAATACGAATTTGATGGTACCCAACCGTGAGATTGAGTTTGGCAAAATACTTTGCCCCATGGAAATCATCCAACACGCCATTGATTGTTGGGATTGGAAAACGGTCTTTGATTGTGACGTTGTTCAACGCTCTGTAGTTCGTACAAAATTGCTAATTGTAGGTTTTTTAATAAGAAGAACATGAGAAGAAAACGGACTGGTGCTGGGTCGAATGAGAGCATGATTGAGCATATGATTCACCCCTTTTTCGATTTCAACTTTTTGAAAGTATGGAAAAGGGTAAGGACGGACATTGATTGGTTTTGTTCTGCCTTTCAGTATAATATGATGCTCTATATTTTGGAAGGAGGAAGTGTTGTTGGCTCTTCAAAGATGTCCTGGAAAGTGTGAATGAGGTTCTGCAAGTCGAGAGACAATGATTGATTCTGAGTTTGCTCGGAAGGAAAATAAATAGCACACACTGTTGTCTAATGTCAAGCCTGTTTGAAAATTGTTGCCGATTGTGCTTCTGAAATTTGTTTTGTACGAAGGCCTGATAGTTTGCATGGGTTGTTGTTCCAAACAAACTCTATTGTAAAGTTTGTCTAATTGCAGAGGACTGGATCCAATTGTGTGAGCCAGTGTACTCCAAATACAATATTGATGCATGCTATAGGAAGAGCGTAGAATGTAAGATAGAACGTGGTGTTTTGAATATATACCTGACATTGAGGTATTTTCCCTGGCAGAGAAGTGGATCGGCACTGGCGACCTTCTCTTGGAATATATGTGTTGGAGTGATTGGAAGGTGCAATAATGTGGCCACTTTGCCATTAATAAAGTTGTGAGTCGACCCATTGTCGACTAACACCATGAGATCTTAAGTGTGTATATGGACAGGGAGACGTATAGTATTAAGAGTAGACCGCCCAGTAAGGGTGTGTAAAGAAATTTCGGGATTGGAGTCGTCGTCTTTCGATTATCTTTTGGGTCATCGCTTTGGCCTTCGATGAGGAACAATTTGGTTTGCCGGCATTTGTGGCTGGGTGTGTACTTTTCATCGTAAGAGAAGCAAAGTCCATGCTTCCACTTTTTTCTCAAGTCTTCATTAGTTTCTCGTTTTGCAGGTTCTGCAAGTATGCTTTCTGTTGGAGGTGGTGTGGAGAGGGTTTGTTGAGTTGGAAATTTGGAAGTTGTTATAGCCTTGCAAGATTGATCAATCTGGTCGTTTCTCATCCGTACTACACTGACGACCTCTTTCCACAAATGCGGTTGGAACATGCCAAATCTGTTTGCAATTGAAGGGTGGAGTCCTTGCATGAAGGTTCCCACCAGAGCCTTTTCATATTAGCCTCTAACTCTGTTGCTGAGGCATTCAAACTCTTCTTGGTAGACCTGTAAAAACCCAAACTGTTGCATGTAGGATAGTTTCTAATCAAAGTCTTCACATTCTGACGGACTGAAGCGTGCCCATATTTCCTCACTGCCAAAAAAACGGCCTTTACTGGCGGTTGTTTATTAAGAACCGCTAGTAATACTAACTTTACCGGCGGTTGTTTGTAAAGCACCGTTGGTAAAACCCATTCTTCAAAAATTAATTAGGAATAATCGGTGCTACTTGAGGAGAGACTACGTTAAAGGTAGGAACCCAGAAGAGTATGCAACTACTCCCATCCCGACCATTACTCAAGATTCGTGGGATCTTTTACTGCCTTATTGGGAGCAAGAACAAGTGAAGGAAATGTCGAAGAAGAACAAGATCAATCGGTCTAAGCAAAACATCGTTCACACTCTCGGGACCAGGTCATTGCCTCGGTACTATGAGAAACAGGTAAGTATTCATCCTCTCATTTTTGTAATTTTCATAAGTACACGAAGACAGTTTATTAGTGGATTAATGTTTTTGAAAACAGAAAAATGAACAAGGGGATTCTTTTAGTCTGTTTCATGGTTACGTTAGGCATACGAGGAAAAGGATGGGGCGTTTCCTACGATGCCACCACGAGAAAAATGTGTAAGTTTCTAAGTTAACATAATTCTTAAGTTACTATATAAGATAGGAGACTAATATATTTCTATAATGTGTTTTGCAGGAACATTTATGCGTAGAAGCCATCGCTCGCCAGGTCTCTGAATCGAGAGACCCTGAAGATTTGAGATCCGTATTGGATCATCTGCATGGTGGACATCACGGTGGATACGAGAGAGGTTTTGGCCATGGTTATGTACATGATCGGGCGGCTGGTCGGCCGCACAGGTCAGCGTCCATTCAAGAAGCTGCATCACTGAGGGAGGAAGTGACGGAGTTGAAGAACAAAGAGGCTGCCACACAGAGGGAGTTAGCGATTATGAGAGAGCAAATCGCCATTTTGACGCAATCACATCAACATCAACATCGTGGTATGTTATACCTTTGTTTTTAACTAATTATGGTGGGTGATGATCGTTATTTTCAATTATATATTAATTAATTTTTTAATTTATTGATGCAGGCGATGATAATGAAAATGCCAATCCTAATGGAGAGCATTGAGTTGGGGACTCAGGAAGATGGAATGGTTGAGTAACAATTTCCTTTGATATTCGTTCCTTGTAATGATACATTACTCAGTGTAGTTAAGTTCAATTACATTATCGTTCTTCGAGTAACCATTAATTTTTGTTCAACGCGTTATTTATTTTTAGTATATTAATTTGTGCAACTTTAGTCAACTAAATTTTTGTTTTAGTGGAATGAATGAAACATGATGTGTAATGAATGATGATACATCAAAACATGGAAAAATAACTTTACAAATAATTTTTTTTAAAATTAATGATTTTTACAGACGGTTTTAAACCGCCGGTAATCAATTTTAAAATTGATTACCGGCGGTTTAAAAACCGCCGGTAAAGGACTTCGGTAAATATTTCCCGGCGTATTATTTTTCGCCCGTAATTTATACGTATTTTATACCGGCGGTCAAAACCGCCGGTAAATTACCGGCGCTATTTTGCGTGTTATGACCGCCGGTACGACTTTACCGTCGCTCCATTTACCAGCGATAATGTTTCTGCCGGTAAGTACTTTACCGGCGATTTTTAACTGCCGGTAAAGGCCGCTTTTTTGGCAGTGCCTCTTCGAACGCTCAAGTGATCTTAGTGATCTTGGTGTGAGATTCTGCATGCGTACGCAGCATCCAAAGCCACCATTGGTTGGCTTCTCCATCCAGATGGAAGACAGCCAATGTTAATTTCTGGGAATCGTTGGTGTTTTGGTAGGAGAAAAACTGATCGACTTTAGCTAACCACTCTATAGGATCCCCCCTGAAAATTTTGGGAAATCTAATTTTGCAAACTTTGATGAAAATAATGGGTGTCTATCTGGATTGAGCTCCCTTCATCAGAGATACGATGATCACGTTCTGTTTGGTCGCCAAGACTGCTAGCGTGTTCTTCTTCTTCTTTTTTTTTTTTTTTGGATGGTCTCGACAAGGCGATTCATGGTGGCATTGATAGTTTGCAAGCCGTCAGCCAGGTGGCCAACCTCCCCCAGGATAGAGGTAATTTCATATTCAAAGCTCTCGATGTGTTCTTGGTTAGAACCCATGTCTGCTCTAATATCATTGATGTGGTCCTGATCAGAGTAGTATTGAAGAAGCTTCGTTACAGGAATTGCTGATGAAGAATACAAAAGAAGAAGAAAATAACTGCTAAACTTTTAATTTTTTCTCCTCCCAGTTCTTCATTGCTGATCAGGTATATGTACAAGTAAAAGAATGGTTGTAACCATCTTATATAAATTTATTCATAATGGATGTTCCTGTCGGTTGCTAATGGTTGAAGTAACGTGGGTTTGCCTTTGGATTTCGATTTGAACAACGTGGTTCTGGTTCCGTTTCCTCCAGTTGTTCATCTTTTGTCTCATCACCTTGCGTATGATAATTTATTGTACTGGTTGCCAAAGATGACCACCATTATCAAACTGCTGCCGCGGCAGCAGTTTGATCAGATGTAATTGGATGAGCAGCGGATGAGAGACGGCCTTCTTCACAAATGAGAAAAGTCATCTTGGGTTTGGAGAGGTTTCCGGACGACCTCCAAATGCACTTGCAAGGAAGTTAAGGAAAGAAATCTGACCATATTCTCCGCATGTCCGGACAAGGGGTTCAAAAGGCAAACGTTTTTGGTAGAAGAAAAAGACATGGCTATGAGTCATCCGTCGTGATTACCTTGGCAAAAGTGGTCGTAGGAGAAGTGCAGAAGGCTTTGTAGACTTTATCCTCCAAAGGGCAGTAGAAATCAGGGTGGTCGAGTTCATCTCCTGGAAGCATTAAACCCAGAAATTGAGGACATACTTGAAAATCACAGATAGTAGTCGATAATCTCCATGAGGAGCACCTTTGCTTCTGAGAACATGCTATATATATATGCTCTGTGAAATCATATTATATATATATATATATATATATATATATAGTATAGCACTGACAATAAAAAATGTGAATCAAGATTTTTTCCTTTTAACTAAATCATGTTATAATATTATTCCAATAATTTTTTCTACCAAAATGAAACCGACTTGATTCTTATTTCGTATAATATCTAATATAGAATCTGATCACCACAAATACATCCTTATTGAAAATATTACAATAAGTGATTTGTAAAATTACAAAAAAAAGAATAATAATATGTGTACTACTACTTGGGCATTTTACAGCCAGGCTTGTGACGTGGAGTCCTATTTGGTATTCGTGGTAGGAGAAAGGCGATTATTGACAAAATTTTCTCCTACCTAGACGGCCAGCTAGGGTTCCATTTCATGATGTAAAAGTTGTAGTAAAAGGCTCTAGTGTAGTTTGTGATGCTCTGTAATTACAAAGAAAAATGATATCAGTATTTCCTGATTTTACTTTGAGGTTTTACATCCTGACATGGTTGCATAGTTGGTTGTCTAGGTAGGAGAAAATCTAGGGTTTAAGGTTTACCCGTAGAATAGGTTGATAATATTTTATTAAAAAACTAAAATCTCGCAGATTTTATCTCCAAGTTTATCTCTTACTAAGCTACAATGTGGACGCGGATGTAAAGTCTTGGAAGTAAAAACCCGGAGAGTACTTATATCACCGCTCAATTAATAATTAGGAGCAGTCTTAATTCTAGCAAAGTGGCCGAGGCTGCTTTCTTCTTAATTATAACCTGGAGAGACCTTGAAATACAAAGTAGGGTTTATGCATCCGGATATCCCATTATATATGCCAACCTGCTTCCAGCTAATTAATATCCTAGTGCTCCCAGTGGCCACTTTCCAACATGAGAAAGAGCAGTTTAGAAAGAATGAAACCAGCATATCCAAATTCCATATTCCTGGACTGCATCCTCTTTATATAATTCCCGTTAAAAAAACCTCTTCAGAAAGGAAAAATGGGTCACTTCATTAAAACAAGCCAGTTTGACCTGCTTTTAAAAAAGGTTTCTGGAGTACTCACATTGTAACCTGCAATATTTCTGGTGGGATGAACCGGTTCGCGGAATAATTGAACTGTTCAGCGTGGCATCTGTACAGCACATACTGCTTCCTCTTCGCAGCAGTCACTCTTATATATTACATAAAAGTTGACCACTGTTCACAGTTGTCTTGTCTACAGCTCAGGCTTCCAATTCAAGCCTCGTAACGCATTCGATATTGAATTCAATACGCTATTTTGCTCTATAAATGGCTGTGCTGATTACCCTTTCGGTCGCTCCAAACAAAAAACTAGCCCTTGGCTACTTGGTTGAAAGAGATGGACAGGAAGAAGTTGCTCGCCTGTTTCACACTCTCCATCATGATGCTCCTTGCGTCAGGTAACACTGAATTTCTCCTTCTTCTGCTTCTTCTGATCAGCCGTACTATAAGTTGTTAGATATGGAGTACTACTTTCGTGTTTAATTTGGCAGAAGTACCCATCTTTTACTCGTCTTTCTTTTCTTCTGTAATTTAGACTTATATATTATATATTTGTTGTTTTTGTGCGTGCCATTTGCAGAAGAGAAGGTGAGGGTAGAAGCTGGGTTTTGCTGGGTTAAGCTTCCTACTTTCAAGTGGATATGTCTGATGAAAACCCAGTGCGTCATGGCCTGTAATAAAGTTGGGTATAGGGACGGGAAATGTATGGGCATCCCCCATAAGTGCTTCTGCCAAGTTCCTTGTTAGTGGACTTGCTGCTGCGGGATACTATTAATGAAATAAAAGTTTAATTTTTATTTTTAGATTTCTGGGACTACAACTCCATTCAACAGGAGATTTTTTTTTCTCGACTTGGCAATCCACGAACATAGTCATGTGATGGGTCTGAATCAGAGTTAAGAATATTTAATTCAATGGGTTCTCTTTCAGTGAGAACAGACCTGTGTTTCTGCTAGAAAAATCATCTCCTTCGTCTTCCTTGTTTTTCCCCCTTTTCTTCTTTACACCACAGCAGTTACATAACCGTAAATTACAGACCTTGACTTAAAAGTAAATACAATAAATAAAGAGTATATTTACATAAATAGCCACCGAAATCTCAGTTCTGATATCGTGGATTTGGTTTGGGTACCCTGGGCGATCGTTTAGGTGTAACAATATCCCCTCGTGGAAGTTGAAGCTTGTCCCCAAGCTTGAAATCTGGAAAATGCTGCAATAAAAGTTCTTTCGATTCCCATGTTGAATCCTCCTTTGGTAAATGTTTCCAAAGAATGAGATACTCTTCCGCGAAATTTGCACCTCTTTTGATCCAACGAGCATCTAGAACCTCATGAGGTTGTAGGACTATGATTACAATATCAGATATGGGAGGTAGATTCAAAATATCTGGTGGCTTCGTACCAATGTATGGTTTGAGGAGAGAAACATGAAATACAGGATGAATTTTTGCTGATTCAGGCAATTACAATTTGTATGCGACGGTACCGATTTTCTCCAAAATGGGAAATGGGCCATAGTATTTGGCTGCCAATTTTAAAGAAGCACAACGAAATACTGACCTTTGACGGTATGGTTGTAGCTTGAGTAAGACAAGATCACCCATTGAAAAATTAACTTCACGCTGACTATTGTCTGCATATTGCTTCATGCGATTAATTGAAGTTGCCAAATTGGTCTTGAGCTGCTGAAGTAATTCTTCTCGTTCTTGTAATATTTGGTCGACTTCATGTACTACTGATGTGTTTTCAGAATATGAAGGAAGTTGTAGTGGAAGCCGTCCATAGAGAACTTGATAAGGTGTCAGCTTAGTAGATTCATGGTATGTGGTATTATACCAGTATTCTGCCCAGTGTAAATAGAGACTCCATTGTCGGGGCCATTGATATACAAAATAACGTAGATACTGTTCTAAACAACGATTGACGACCTCCGTTTGTCCATCTGATTGAGGGTGGTATGCCGAGCTGAAATTCAGTTGTGTGCCAGAAAGTTTGAAAAATTCTTGCCAGAAACGGCTCATAAAAATAGAATCCCTGTCACTGATGATTAGACTGGGTAGCCCATGTAATTTAACCACATGCTCAACAAATTTTTCTGCCACAGTTTTAGCTGAAAAAGGATGTGTAAGGAGGACAAAATGAGCATACTTACTAAGTCTATCGACCACGACCAGAATAGTATCTTTGCCATGGGAATGAGGAAGGCCTTCAATGAAGTCCATTGAGATAGCATCCCAAACCTTTGAAGGAATCGGAAGAGGTTGTAGAAGACCAGCAGTGACTTTATTTTCAGATTTCATTCTCTGGCATATGTCACACTGTTGTACGTTGTCTTGAACGGATTTATACATTTTGGGCCAGTAAAACTGTTGCTTCAATCGTTTGTAAGTCCTTAATACCCCAGAATGGCCTCCGACTTTGGTGTCATGAACTTCAAATAAAAGTTTAGTACGAATACTCGGACATTCTGGAACCACAACTTTGCCTTTGTGCAGCAAGAGTCCATGCCTGCTTTGATAAATATCGTCTATACGCGAAGAACTTCTGTTAATCAAATTCTGAATATAGTTGTCGTTATGGCTGGCTGTTTTAATTTCTTCCCATATAGCAGTTGTAGGAGTAGATAAAGCTTGTAACTGAGGACCATGAACTCTTCTGGATAATGCATCGGCTGCTGAGTTTTCTTTTCCCGGTCGATAAATAATCTGATAATCATATCCCAAAAGTTTTGTGACCCATTTCTGTTGTTCCGGAGTACCAATTCGTTGGTCAAGAAAAAATTTGAGACTATGTTGATCTGTTAGAATAAAGAATTTTTGCCCAAGCAAATAAGGGCGCCACATTCGAACTGCTTCAGTGATGGCTAACATTTCTTTAGCGTAAGTAGACCAAGATGTTTTTGAAGCGCCTAAAGCTCGACTCATGTATGCAATAGGTCATCCTTGCTGAGTCAAAACAGCACCAATGCCATTGCCGGAGGCATCGGATTCAATAGTAAATGGTTCTTGAAAATTTGGCATGGCTAGAGTAGGTGTGCTCGTCATAGCTTGTTTCAACTTCAGAAAAGCATCATCAGCCTCTTGGCTCCATTGAAAAGAACTCCTTTTTAAAATATTGTTAAGTGGACGAGCAAGAACACCATAGTTTTTGACGAACTTTCTGTAGTATCCTATTAGTCCTAGGAACTCACGCAATTCTGTAACAGTTGCTGGTTGTGGCCACTCTGTCATAGCAGCTATTTTTCTTTCATCAACTTTGACACCTTGGTCAGTTATAATATGACCCAAGTATTCTATCTCCTTTTTTTTCGAATGCACACTTACTTAATTTCACAAAGAACTGATGTGTTCGTAAGATGTCCAACACTGCTTGCACATGACCAATATGTTGTGCCCATGATGTACTATATATCAATATGTCATCGAAGAAAACCAATATGAATTTTCGCAAGTAAGGTCGAAAAATGGAGTTCATCATTGCTTGAAATGTTGAAGGAGCATTACATAACCCAAAAGGCATTACCAAGTACGCATAGTGTCCATTATGTGTTCGAAACGCCGTCTTGTGAACATCTGTCTTTGATTCGGATTTGATGATAACCAGACCTTAAATCCAATTTTGTGAAGTAAGACGCTCCATATAACTCATCTAGCATGTCCTCTACCGTTGGAATCGGAAATCTATCTTTAATTGTCACTGCATTCAAGGCACGATAGTCTGTACAAAATCGCCATGATCCATCCTTCTTTTTCACTAGTAGCACCGGTGATGAAAAGGGACTCGTGCTTGGTCTAATTAAGCCTGTATCCAACATCATCTGAACTTGTTGTTCAATTTCAGATTTTTGGAAATGTGCATACCGATAAGGCCGGACACTGACCGCCTCCGTGTCTGCTTTGAGGGGTGTTGTATGGGAGACCTCTCGAACTGGTGGAAGTTGATTAGGTTCTGAAGAAATATCTGAGTACTGCACTAGCAAACCTTGCATATCAGTGGCGCAAGGTGGAGAATTATTTTGTACATGTGATGGAGCATAAACAACAAAAAGAGTTCTCTGTTGACGAAATTCTTTAAATATACCTTGAAGAGAAGTTGGTTGGACAGCAGTGGCTACAATTCCTTGTAAGCTGCAAGGATGGCCTTTCCAATGGAAACTCAACGTTGAATTCTTCCAATCACATATCACTGAGCCGAGGGTTTCTAACCATTGAATCCCAACGACAAGATCTAATCCCATTATTGGTACTGAAAATAAATTAAGCTGAAATTCCGTACCTTGCAATTCGACCAAAACATTTTCAAATTGACCTTTGCAGTGCATTTTCTCCCCATTGGCGTCTTTAACCATGAAAGGTTTGGTTTGATTTACCGGTAACTTGATGATATTAGCCAGTCGATCGCTAATGAAGTTGTGTGTTGAGCCACTGTCTATTAAGGTAATTACCTTTCGAGTGCCGATTGTAGCCCAAATTCTCATAGTTTGGGGTGTTCCCCAGCCCGTCAGTGCGTGCAGAGTTATCCCTGGTTCCATATCGTCGTCTAATTTCTGGTCTGGAAGTTCTTCAAAAGATTCTGTTGGTGTTGCATCTTCCTGGCCGTCATGGATACAACTGTCTAACAGGAGTAATTGTGGTGCTTGGCATTTATGGGTGGGTGTAAATTTCTCATTACAGTTAAAATAGAGTCCTTGGTTGCGTCGTCTCTCCATTTCATCCCACGATAGGCGTCGAATTGGTGTTGTCGTCTGGGCTGTTGATGGCTGCTGCACAGTGGGGTGGTTTGATGAACGACCAACATATTTTGGCACTCGACGTTGTCTGTTCAATTGATCATCACACATCTTTGCAAGAGAAATTGCATCTTTTAAGGTAGATGGCTTGAACATGCGTATGCCATCAGCTATATCAGTTTTTAATCCTCCAATAAAGGTGCCGACTAAGGCTTTTTGTGTCCACCCTCGAACTCTATTGCCACGTCTCTCGAACTCACTTTGATAATCTCTGAGAGTGCCCATTTTTCGGATACAGGATAAGGCCTCGTCAAAGTCTTCAGATTCTGGGGGTCCGAATCGTACCCGAATTTCATCTTCGAATGTTTCCCAAGGAATTTCCAGTCGTTCTTCTTCAAATGTCTTCTTTAGCCAACGCCACCATTGATTTGCCTCTCCTTCAAGATGAAATGCTGCTAGTCTAACCTTCTGATCATTGGGAATGTCTTTAAATTCGAAGAATTGGTTAACCCTGTTTAACCATTCCGAGGGATCGTCTCCAGAAAATTTGGGGAAGTCGACCTTTGCAATTCTAGAAGAAAAAAGAGAATTATCTGACGGCGCGGGCTGCGGGCTGTAATTTGTGCATCGATTGTTATGGCTGGTACATGGTGTATGGTGGTTTGGATGTGCCTCAGAAATTTTTGCCAGAGAAGCTTCAAGGCGCTGCATCTGATCTGAAATCTCTTTTTCAAGTCGTTGAATGCCTTCTTTGATGTTGCCGACATCTTGCTCCAAATTATCGATTCGATCTCGATTAGTGCTCATGATCGGCTGCTCTGATACCACTGATGGGTCCGAATCAGAGTTAAGAATATTTAATTCAATGGGTTCTCTTTCGGTGAGAACAGACCTGTGTTTCTGCTAGAAAAATCATCTCCTTCGTCTTCCTTGTTTTTCCCCCTTTTCTTCTTTACCCCACAGCAGTTACATAACCGTAAATTACAGACCTGGACTTAAAAGTAAATACAATAAATAAAGAGTATATTTACATAAATAGCCACCGAAATCTCAGTTCTGATATCGTGGATTTGGTTTGGGTACCCTGGGCGATCGTTTAGGTGTAACATCATGTTATATAGTTATTAAATTGGGCAATAACCAAAAAAAAAGGCATAAAGAGGTAGCCTGTTTAAGAAAAAAAACTCCAACAGATGCTTGTTCGGCTTGAGCTCGACTTTTGTCTACCCGTCTTACTAAACAGGGTACAAAATTTCTCTCTCTCTCTTCTCTCTGAAAATCCCCTCTTCAGTCTTCTTTATTGTGCATGTCTTCTCCTCCAAATATCTGGGTTTGTTCTTCTGGGAAGGATAGGACGACACTCCTACATCCTGACTTCTTATTCTCGGCGTTTTGACGGAAAATAATAAAAAATAATTTTTATTTTTTATTTGATAAAAAAAATATTCAAAATTTGAATGTATACACAGAATCATTCAAAATAAAACATTCAAAAACGAACTAAACTTAAATTTAAACTATTTCAGAAGTAGAAACATTCAAAAACATACTAAATAGTACTAAAGTTGCAAGACTATGAAAATGTATGCATGTATGGAAAGGAATAAAATGATACAAAAGTATAATGTATTCTTGTTTGAATAAAAACAAACAAAATGATGATCACAACTGGATCTGCCTTCTGGATGGCGATCTTTTCCTGCCAAATTAGCTAAAGAAAGTAATTAGCTATCTAGCAGCTATGACACTAAAGCTATTTAAGACCATTTCTAAGTTCTTTAGGAACATATAGCATACCTGGTTAATCTCTGAAAGTAGGCAGTTGGCCTTGTGTCAATGCTGCAATAACTTCTTCCATATGGTCAACCTTGTGCAATCTTTTCTTAAATATTGAAACTCCTAGTCTTGTACGACATATTTCTCCCTTAGTTGAGGTACCTCTTCCCTTAATTTTTTCGTTTCTTGTTCTGATGCCTAGAGTTTTGCGTTCAGCACTGCTTGAGCTAGCCCCTTGCTAGTAAATAGCCCTACCCAAGACCTCTCTCATAACCACTATGATGGCTATGAGCCTGTGACATAGTGAGTAATTGCCTCTTGACGTACTTGTTCCTGCTAAACAAAAAATTTGTGAAAACTGAATTTTCTATTTGATATAATAACTTATAAAATTCAGTTGAAATATGTACTTACGCAAATCTCCTGCCTAATTTTATCAGGAAACATGCCATCAATTTTGACATTTGCAAACTAGATATGGCCCCTTTATCTTTCTTCAATTTTTAAAACAAACCGATGATTTAGAGGATTAAGAGGTTATCTTTGCTTTCTTCTTATCTTTCTTTGGCGGCATTTTCTTACAAAATGGAAAGAGAAAACTTTGTTAGATAATTCATATGCTAAGGAATGAACATGAACATTAATTAACAAAACCTACATTCAAAACATCTATGTCAACCTTCAATCCTACATCATGTTCTGAATGCACCCACACCACACCATTGTCAGGGTTCAATGCCTCTACGCTCCCACCCTTTGATCATGACCTTGTAGAACTACCTCGTCATCTTTTGCGCGGACATGATTGTCATCTTGCGGATCATCGTAAGTGTCCCTCGTTTACACCGACAAACCGCACTCCAATCAGGTGAGCTTAGGTTTACAAAATAAAACACTTGTTGCCCTTGACATAGAAGTATGAAAGGCTCATGTTCGGACATCATTTGGTCGTATTCACCAAAGTAAAGTTATAATCGTCGATTACCTGTCCACTTCTCACAAGTACCAGATGCATTTAAATAGGTGCATTGGCCATAAAAAACCTCTTCTCATTTGCCTACAATTGCAATCAAATTGTGGCCCATTCACAAAAAATCCTGTGAATGAATGAGCATCGCATTTCGGACCTTGTGCAAGTATAACTATTTTTCAAACAATTGCCCATCCCAATAGAGATTTCTGGCGCAGGAGAAGAAATTTTGAGTTTGGGTTCTAGTGTTTCATCTTATGTCCATTCATCCATCCGTCACCGTCCTTCCGTCCATTCGCGAGAGATGCTTCAACATTTTTTTTTGGCTAACCTAGAAGTGCACCCTCTGTGGGTGCACTTCAGAAGCTTGTGGGAAAGTTTATGGACGATGAGCTTATGCTCCGCATGACTTCTTGTGTGAAAATGAGTAATGACGCAGACCATTTTTCGTTAGTCTACCATGTCGTGCTTGTCCAGAAAGTGCTGACACCACTGCTTTTCGTTATTCGTGGAGTAGTTACACAGAAAACAACTTATGGTTAGAGGAGTCTTGGAGGAAAATGAAACAAGACAGAGAGGTGGAAAAATGAGTAATGATGAAAGGAAGCAGAAGAAGAAGAAGGTAAAACTTTGTTTGACTAGCCCAAACTGTCTTTGACTTGGCTTGAATCGTCTACACTTGAACTTGCCTCGGCTTCGTGTTCGTATTCCCCTTCCTGCATATAGGGTTTCAACGAAGTCTTTCAACGACTTCTTACAGCATCTCGAATTGATTTTTGTGTCAATTCAGTTCAGAAATTGGGCGAAACACTGAAATCGGTTTTGCCTCTGCAAATTTTTTGATTTGGTATTTAAAATCTTACCGATGTCAAATTCTTTTCGGTGCTTTTCGCTCATTCAGTTCTAGGGCTTCGATGTTCATTTTGCTTATTTTGTTCGTTTATTTTATTCGGAAATTCGTCCGAATAGCCGATTTTACATTTTTTTCATCGGATTGGTTTTGGTTTTGATTTTGGAACTTGTTCTGGTCCGGGAAACGAAATTTTGGGTTCGGGTTCTACTATTTCACTTTCAATTTGTTTGTCCGCCGCCATCCTTCTGGCCATTCGCGAGATATGCTTCAACAATTGTTGTTTATTGGTGAGCCAAGAAGCGAACCCACAGATGGTGCACTTAAGAATCTTGAGGAAAATTTTATAGACAACGGGTTTATGTTTCGGAAGACTTTTTGTGTGCGCCAAGGAGGCTCCACATTCGTCTCATGTCTTGAGTTCTTCGTTGTCGTGCTTGTTCAGGAAGTGCTGACACAACCAATTTTCATTATTCGTTGAGTATTTACGCAGAAAACATCTTGTCGTCTGTGAAGAAGAAGAAGAAGAAGTAGAAGATGAAGAAGAAGAAAACTTATGTTTCCGAAAGATGGTTCAACAATTGTTTTTTGTTGGTGAACCCTATGTGGGTGCACTTATGAAGCTCGCGGGAAAGTTTATGGATGACATTTTTATGCTCCGCTAGACTTCTTTGTAACTATTTTCCATCTACTCGGCCATCCCGACAGAGATTTCTTACCTAAACACAAATTATAAAAGTTGGTCAAACTACAAGACACCAATGAGTTATGGATAATGAAAAACACATGTATGTTGAGCACTTAAAGAGTCTCTGAACCAGTGCATTGATGGTTATTGTTATTGAGTTTCATATCCTTATTTTCATACCCTTAATGGTCATCTTATTGGCCATTTAACAACTTATGACTTAGTTTTACTCGTCTTAGACAGGGAAAACATGTAAACTATTTGGTGCCGAAATATCGGCGGTTAACGAAGAAGATAACACCAAAATATCTTTATAGAAGTATAACATAGAGGCAACATTGTGGCAATGGGTTTGGTGCCACATGTCGGTTCACCTATAAATGGCAAAGGGCATTTTGAACAGTTTTGGACAGGATTTTGACCAAAACACTAATTTTGCGATGGGGCCGATTTGGGAGAGACCTAGGGGCAATTCTAGGACTCGGGATGAGCTCCAATGGCGGATTTGAAGGCGCCCAAGCTTAGTAAACAAGCATGAAGGACTATTTAAAGCTTTTGAGCGTATTTTGAGACTTTTTCCAAAACTTATTCTTCTTTTATACTTTTCCTTACATATATTTTTCTGTAATATCATGTTTTGTATGTTTCTACATGTAGGATTTGATGTATTTGATATATTTACCCCTTAGGGGAGTGTAATAATCATACTTTGGTTTTCTATTAGTAAATTTCTTTTCATTTTAGCATGTCTAGGATAATTTGTGTGTCTAATGTGTCTGATACGCTTGATTAATTGCTTAGCTACCAATTTATCAATGAAAAGAATCGTAATTTATCCCGGTAGAGGATATTACGATGGATTATGCATTAGGCAACAAGTGATTCCTCATCCAAGTGGTTAAGATAGAGGAAAAGTGCATTGAATTCCTTAATTAACCTATGGGACCAAAAGGAGAAGAGATCTAGTTGAGGGGTACAACAATAGAGCTCTCGGAAGTGGCCAACATATAAAATAATTCTCTAATTTGCAAGGTGTTTGACAAAATGCCCAATTGAGGGAAGTGAGCTAATACGAAGCATAGGGACGTGAGATTACACTCCTTAGTGCTTGATTGTGTGCTCATATGTCTAGCTCGTTCCTTAGGTTTTGGTTAGCTTAGTTTATGTCTTAGATTAGATTAAGATGCATTTGATTTCCATTTACTCGATAAAGTTAAATGGAGGCAATTATAGTCCTCAGTCTCCTACTTCCCAGCGGGATCGACTTGGTCTTACAAAGTTAATACTTGTTACGACACGTGCGTTTGCTTATGACACAAAACCTACTTGAGTACAGTTTTGGCAGCAACAAGTTTTTGGTGTTGTTGCTGGAGAAGTATGAGATTGACACTATTACCAATCCAAGTTACTTGTTGTCTACCCATAGTAAGGTGCAGTTAGTTGATTTATTTTATAGGTTAGTTCTTTTTCGTATTTTTAGATAGATTTTTATTTACTTTAACCAAATGTTGAAATAGGTTTGATTTTTGCATTATAGATTGATTGTATGTGTGTTTGATTGATGGATTATTATTTTAATCACTCCATGTATGGGGATAGTGATGATAAGGTTTATACCAATCAATGTCTATCATCTAGCAACTCCCATCCTTGCGGTCTCGCAAGACCAAGTGAGTTTGCGACAACCTGTCAAAATTACCCTCCCATTGGGAAATCATGTCTATTATATGGAGAGATTTTTAGCGGTCCTCCATTCGTTGTATATAATCCTAGTGTGGGTAGTGTACCTAACCTGTCATGGGAGCATAATCCATTCCACATATCTATGCCTAATCAACATAGACCACCTTTCAGCCCCATCCTCCACCCCAAGAGCTCAATGGTGAGTCTACTGAGTAAATTCTTTGATGGATACTTGCTGACTAAGAGGCCTTCAGAGAAGAAACAAAATATAGTTAGTGCCCAGTGTCAACAAGTAGCCAATTCAAAAGCACCTCCATGTGAGAGTATAAATCTGTTGTAGATAGTGGTTTTGGTTGAGAAGAGCCTTGAACTTATCATACCCACCTATAGTGAACCCGACACTACTACCCCTTTCCAAATTGCCACCTATGTGCCTTCAGTTGAGGAGGAACTGAAGGCGTTATTGCAAGAGAGCAAGTGGACTCTTGCAAATTTTAAGTCCTAGACTTATAGGTTTTCTAAACAGTTAAATGAGGGAGAAGTGTGTAGCTGTATTTGACAACCAATAGGAAGTCCGAGGGAACAAGATATTGACTATGGGTTCCTTCAGTCTTGTGAGGCCCCTAGGAGGGAGAGCCACCTTGAGAGGATTGTAGAACCACCAGCTAGGGATTTTGATGTGAATGAATGCGATCATAAATATTTTGAAAATGAGAAGGAAGAGGCCAGATTCACTATCCTGCCCTTGAGTCCATTACACAATCACATTTTGAAGATCCTTATTATGGTTGAACATTTAGTGGACCCCTAGAAGTTGACATGCCCATTACGGAAAGAAGTGGTCCACTCTATTCTTCACGTGCTGAATTCTGAAGAGGGGAAGCAACGGGTCAAATCTTTGAAGAAGAGGTGGAAGTAGAATTGAAATCTAGTTTGGCGGAAGGGATAGAGTATAAGGAACACCTAGAAAAATACCCCTTGAAACTCATGGACACTGGAATAGGCATTCAATTTCAGCAAACAATTTCATATGAAGGGAGGTGTTTGAATCTAGAGGATCTAGATGAACTCATCCTCCCAACTTATGAACCAACCTTAAGCACTAAAATGAATTTTTTTGCTAATATTGGGGAAGAAGGGGAATTTCTTGCACACCCTTATATAGAAATTCTTAAAGTGCAAGATTTGACCATCCATCACCCTCATGAATTAGGGGAGCCACCTTTGTAATTTGGTCAATTGGGGTGTAAACGGTAGCCAATTATCTGCTCTATCGTTGACCGATTATTAAATGACACAAAATGACAATAAATTATTATTATCCGCTTACCGTTCTACCGTTTACCACTTTGCCGATTAATTAATGGAACGGTAATAGAAATAGTTCTTCTGAATCCGTTCTACTATTCTACTGCTTAAATAAGGGTAATATAGTAAATTTATTAATCTTTCTCATTGATTAATTTGCTAATTATTTTTTATAACAAGTCCACATCCTAGTGATCCCACACAATTAGATGTCATATAATTATAATTATCAAAAAATAGTATTTTACTTATTTGAGTAGATAAAAGGTTTTAATAAGAGTTATATAAAATTTTTACAAAACTTTTCACCTTCCAATTTTAATTTGTATGGTTATTAAAATTTAAATTTTTTATTTTTTGTTATAACTTTTCTTATGATTTTTTCAACTATATCCTATATTCCTATGTCTATATGACCTGTTAACTTAGACATAGTAACATGAATAATGATTCATGTTTCTCACTGATAATACATACGGGTTATGCACATACACAAACTTAAGCATTACTAAGGGATTCATGTTCCAAATATGAAAAGTCCAACAATCATGAATCAACATAGTGTATCATTTTATTAACCTTAGTACCTTAGTTTATGTATTATTATTTATTATGAGCATTTGCCTCTTAGTTTATACTTAAGTATTACCATATATTATTGTATAATTTGTATTACTATGATTATTACCCTTAGTTTATGTATTACTAATTATTATTAACATTAGTCCCTTAGTTAGTTAGTTTCTGTATTAAAAATTTATAAACTTACATTATTACTATTTATTATTAATATTTGTCCCTAAATTAGTTAGCTTGTTTATGTATTACAGACTGGACTTCCCTAGTTCCCTGTCACTTCAACTCTTCGAGCAATATGTCTAAGCATAAATCCTTTTTAGATTTTGTCATCACTTACAATCTGGAGGACGACTTTGATGAGCCTACAACGAACACCCGGAGTATAGCAAGCAGCAACAATCTAGGAGTGTAGTACTGTTGTTCACTGTCATTGACTCGGGTGGAGTCCACAGATGAACAGTTCCACTGGATCTTTGGATACTTGTTTTTCTTTTCAATGAATGCAAAAACTACGTCTAGGCAGGCAGAAGAAGAAAAAGATAAAATCCAGTTTTAATAATTTTTACGATTATTTCCGATTATCGTCCGATTATCGTTGGAATTTATCGGCCATAATTGGAGACGAGATAGGGTAAAACTTAATCGTACAAAATGGAAACGGCACAACATTCGGTAATCGGATACAGTAGGCAGAAATGCCTTTGCTGTTTTGTTTATATGCCGTTTAGACCCCAAATTGTAAAGGTATAAATATAATAAACCAAAGCTGTTCAATTTCCCTTTTGATCTGGGAGGAAAGTGATGACATGTATTAAAGCAAAACTTGCTCAATTTCTCTTTGGATCCGGGAGGAATGGGATGACTCTTTTTAATTTTCTTTCTTTTAATTAAAAGATCTCACGATCTCCAGATTGTATAACATTTTTACAATTTGCTTGTGTAGTTAGTATCAATTTTACAGTAGATTTTTGTTATTCATGCTCTCTTTGATTTTTTCACCATTTGTAATTTTTTATGAGATTCAATTGAATTTAAATGGGAATTTTGAGTGTGGATGTTTGTTTTTGATTGCTTCGATATTTAGAATAGGTTAGAATAGTAGGATAGGTGTTAATAAATGTTGAAGGAGATTCTTGAAATCAAATTTTGAATAAAAAAAATGTAAAGAACAGTTTCTGCTAGACACCGACATCACGACGTCAAGCTTGAGGTCACGACCTCATGAGACTTAGATTTCTTCATTGTGTTAAAATGTATAGTTTGATTTTTATTTTCTTTTTTCACAAGTTGTGTTCTTAGTTTGTGTGTTGCTGCTTCAAAACATGATAATTGAAACATGATAATCATGACTCTTCATACCAACAGTTTTATTTTCCAAAACTTATAAATGGATTGAAATGTTTAATGAGAACTTATTTGGCAGTTTCAAACCTTTTAGCATACACAAACTCTTTGCCTTTTTCTTTTTCGACATGTTATATGCATGTGGAACGACGACCATATATGTAACTTTTTTGAAGGCTTCAGGTGAAGAGTTTTTTGTATTTTCAAATGTTGCAAATCCAATCTTGACTTGATGTTGTCCTTAGATTTCCCTTCTTTATGTAGAATTGTATTCAAAATACTCTCACAAACTTTCTTCTCTATATGCATAACGTCTAAATTATGGCGAATCAACAATGTCTCAAATAGGGTATTTTAAAATAAATGTTCTTCTTCTTCTGTTTTGGTAATAGACGTGCTATATTGTAGGATGTACCCTCCCCAAAGAGTTTGCCTTTGCCAAATTCAACGTTGTCATATTCTTCCCACATGTATAAGATGCCCTCTCTTGACAAGTCTGGTAGTGCCTCATCATGTTCCTCTCTGCAATCAAATTTTTTTTATCTATTCTCGAAAGACGATCATTCAATAAAACCCTATGATGTTGTAGATACACTTTTCGACTATGAGGAAGATATATGGTATTATGCTTAATATGACATGTTGGATAAACACTGTACCCCTTGGTACTCCAAGTGGACAATATGTCATATGTAGGAAAATCCGATATGGTCCACATCACTGTTGTACGAATGTAAAAGAATGGTAGGATCTTTGCACTGGAATTTTAACCCCCACTTCCACAACACTCTCAGCTCATCTATCTATGCCTTCAGGTATACGTCAAAGTCATATCCTGGGGATTTAGGACCATTTATTA
>JAHZSQ010000072.1:20000-25000 GCA_022405105.1 Aristolochia contorta | reverse complement strand
GTGTGTGTGTGTGTGTGTGTGTGTGTGTGTGTGTGTGTGTGTGTGTGTGTGTGTGTGTGTGTGTGTGTGTGTGTGTGTGTGTGTGTGTGTGTGTGTGTGTGTGTGTGTGTGTGTGTGTGTGTGTGTGTGTGTGTGTGTGTGTGTGTGTGTGTGTGTGTGTGTGTGTGTGTGTGTGTGTGTGTGTGTGTGTGTGTGTGTGTGTGTGTGTGTGTGTGTGTGTGTGTGTGTGTGTGTGTGTGTGTGTGTGTGTGTGTGTGTGTGTGTGTGTGTGTGTGTGTGTGTGTGTGTGTGTGTGTGTGTGTGTGTGTGTGTGTGTGTGTGTGTGTGTGTGTGTGTGTGTGTGTGTGTGTGTGTGTGTGTGTGTGTGTGTGTGTGTGTGTGTGTGTGTGTGTGTGTGTGTGTGTGTGTGTGTGTGTGTGTGTGTGTGTGTGTGTGTGTGTGTGTGTGTGTGTGTGTGTGTGTGTGTGTGTGTGTGTGTGTGTGTGTGTGTGTGTGTGTGTGTGTGTGTGTGTGTGTGTGTGTGTGTGTGTGTGTGTGTGTGTGTGTGTGTGTGTGTGTGTGTGTGTGTGTGTGTGTGTGTGTGTGTGTGTGTGTGTGTGTGTGTGTGTGTGTGTGTGTGTGTGTGTGTGTGTGTGTGTGTGTGTGTGTGTGTGTGTGTGTGTGTGTGTGTGTGTGTGTGTGTGTGTGTGTGTGTGTGTGTGTGTGTGTGTGTGTGTGTGTGTGTGTGTGTGTGTGTGTGTGTGTGTGTGTGTGTGTGTGTGTGTGTGTGTGTGTGTGTGTGTGTGTGTGTGTGTGTGTGTGTGTGTGTGTGTGTGTGTGTGTGTGTGTGTGTGTGTGTGTGTGTGTGTGTGTGTGTGTGTGTGTGTGTGTGTGTGTGTGTGTGTGTGTGTGTGTGTGTGTGTGTGTGTGTGTGTGTGTGTGTGTGTGTGTGTGTGTGTGTGTGTGTGTGTGTGTGTGTGTGTGTGTGTGTGTGTGTGTGTGTGTGTGTGTGTGTGTGTGTGTGTGTGTGTGTGTGTGTGTGTGTGTGTGTGTGTGTGTGTGTGTGTGTGTGTGTGTGTGTGTGTGTGTCATTTGTGTGTGTTGTGTGTGTGTGTGTGTGTGTGTGTGTGTGTGTGTGTGTGTGTGTGTGTGTGTGTGTGTGTGTGTGTGTGTGTGTGTGTGTGTGTGTGTGTGTGTGTGTGTGTGTGTGTGTGTGTGTGTGTGTGTGTGTGTGTGTGTGTGTGTGTGTGTGTGTGTGTGTGTGTGTGTGTGTGTGTGTGTGTGTGTGTGTGTGTGTGTGTGTGTGTGTGTGTGTGTGTGTGTGTGTGTGTGTGTGTGTGTGTGTGTGTGTGTGTGTGTGTGTGTGTGTGTGTGTGTGTGTGTGTGTGTGTGTGTGTGTGTGTGTGTGTGTGTGTGTGTGTGTGTGTGTGTGTGTGTGTGTGTGTGTGTGTGTGTGTGTGTGTGTGTGTGTGTGTGTGTGTGTGTGTGTGTGTGTGTGTGTGTGTGTGTGTGTGTGTGTGTGTGTGTGTGTGTGTGTGTGTGTGTGTGTGTGTGTGTGTGTGTGTGTGTGTGTGTGTGTGTGTGTGTGTGTGTGTGTGTGTGTGTGTGTGTGTGTGTGTGTGTGTGTGTGTGTGTGTGTGTGTGTATGTGTGTGTGTGTGTGTGTGTGTGTGTGTGTGTGTGTGTGTGTGTGTGTGTGTGTGTGTGTGTGTGTGTGTGTGTGTGTGTGTGTGTGTGTGTGTGTGTGTGTGTGTGTGTGTGTGTGTGTGTGTGTGTGTGTGTGTGTGTGTGTGTGTGTGTGTGTGTGTGTGTGTGTGTGTGTGTGTGTGTGTGTGTGTGTGTGTGTGTGTGTGTGTGTGTGTGTGTGTGTGTGTGTGTGTGTGTGTGTGTGTGTGTGTGTGTGTGTGTGTGTGTGTGTGTGTGTGTGTGTGTGTGTGTGTGTGTGTGTGTGTGTGTGTGTGTGTGTGTGTGTGTGTGTGTGTGTGTGTGTGTGTGTGTGTGTGTGTGTGTGTGTGTGTGTGTGTGTGTGTGTGTGTGTGTGTGTGTGTGTGTGTGTGTGTGTGTGTGTGTGTGTGTGTGTGTGTGTGTGTGTGTGTGTGTGTGTGTGTGTGTGTGTGTGTGTGTGTGTGTGTGTGTGTGTGTGTGTGTGTGTGTGTGTGTGTGTGTGTGTGTGTGTGTGTGTGTGTGTGTGTGTGTGTGTGTGTGTGTGTGTGTGTGTGTGTGTGTGTGTGTGTGTGTGTGTGTGTGTGTGTGTGTGTGTGTGTGTGTGTGTGTGTGTGTGTGTGTGTGTGTGTGTGTGTGTGTGTGTGTGTGTGTGTGTGTGTGTGTGTGTGTGTGTGTGTGTGTGTGTGTGTGTGTGTGTGTGTGTGTGTGTGTGTGTGTGTGTGTGTGTGTGTGTGTGTGTGTGTGTGTGTGTGTGTGTGTGTGTGTGTGTGTGTGTGTGTGTGTGTGTGTGTGTGTGTGTGTGTGTGTGTGTGTGTGTGTGTGTGTGTGTGTGTGTGTGTGTGTGTGTGTGTGTGTGTGTGTGTGTGTGTGTGTGTGTGTGTGTGTGTGTGTGTGTGTGTGTGTGTGTGTGTGTGTGTGTGTGTGTGTGTGTGTGTGTGTGTGTGTGTGTGTGTGTGTGTGTGTGTGTGTGTGTGTGTGTGTGTGTGTGTGTGTGTGTGTGTGTGTGTGTGTGTGTGTGTGTGTGTGTGTGTGTGTGTGTGTGTGTGTGTGTGTGTGTGTGTGTGTGTGTGTGTGTGTGTGTGTGTGTGTGTGTGTGTGTGTGTGTGTGTGTGTGTGTGTGTGTGTGTGTGTGTGTGTGTGTGTGTGTGTGTGTGTGTGTGTGTGTGTGTGTGTGTGTGTGTGTGTGTGTGTGTGTGTGTGTGTGTGTGTGTGTGTGTGTGTGTGTGTGTGTGTGTGTGTGTGTGTGTGTGTGTGTGTGTGTGTGTGTGTGTGTGTGTGTGTGTGTGTGTGTGTGTGTGTGTGTGTGTGTGTGTGTGTGTGTGTGTGTGTGTGTGTGTGTGTGTGTGTGTGTGTGTGTGTGTGTGTGTGTGTGTGTGTGTGTGTGTGTGTGTGTGTGTGTGTGTGTGTGTGTGTGTGTGTGTGTGTGTGTGTGTGTGTGTGTGTGTGTGTGTGTGTGTGTGTGTGTGTGTGTGTGTGTGTGTGTGTGTGTGTGTGTGTGTGTGTGTGTGTGTGTGTGTGTGTGTGTGTGTGTGTGTGTGTGTGTGTGTGTGTGTGTGTGTGTGTGTGTGTGTGTGTGTGTGTGTGTGTGTGTGTGTGTGTGTGTGTGTGTGTGTGTGTGTGTGTGTGTGTGTGTGTGTGTGTGTGTGTGTGTGTGTGTGTGTGTGTGTGTGTGTGTGTGTGTGTGTGTGTGTGTGTGTGTGTGTGTGTGTGTGTGTGTGTGTGTGTGTGTGTGTGTGTGTGTGTGTGTGTGTGTGTGTGTGTGTGTGTGTGTGTGTGTGTGTGTGTGTGTGTGTGTGTGTGTGTGTGTGTGTGTGTGTGTGTGTGTGTGTGTGTGTGTGTGTGTGTGTGTGTGTGTGTGTGTGTGTGTGTGTGTGTGTGTGTGTGTGTGTGTGTGTGTGTGTGTGTGTGTGTGTGTGTGTGTGTGTGTGTGTGTGTGTGTGTGTGTGTGTGTGTGTGTGTGTGTGTGTGTGTGTGTGTGTGTGTGTGTGTGTGTGTGTGTGTGTGTGTGTGTGTGTGTGTGTGTGTGTGTGTGTGTGTGTGTGTGTGTGTGTGTGTGTGTGTGTGTGTGTGTGTGTGTGTGTGTGTGTGTGTGTGTGTGTGTGTGTGTGTGTGTGTGTGTGTGTGTGTGTGTGTGTGTGTATGTGTGTGTGTGTGTGTGTGTGTGTGTGTGTGTGTGTGTGTGTGTGTGTGTGTGTGTGTGTGTGTGTGTGTGTGTGTGTGTGTGTGTGTGTGTGTGTGTGTGTGTGTGTGTGTGTGTGTGTGTGTGTGTGTGTGTGTGTGTGTGTGTGTGTGTGTGTGTGTGTGTGTGTGTGTGTGTGTGTGTGTGTGTGTGTGTGTGTGTGTGTGTGTGTGTGTGTGTGTGTGTGTGTGTGTGTGTGTGTGTGTGTGTGTGTGTGTGTGTGTGTGTGTGTGTGTGTGTGTGTGTGTGTGTGTGTGTGTGTGTGTGTGTGTGTGTGTGTGTGTGTGTGTGTGTGTGTGTGTGTGTGTGTGTGTGTGTGTGTGTGTGTGTGTGTGTGTGTGTGTGTGTGTGTGTGTGTGTGTGTGTGTGTGTGTGTGTGTGTGTGTGTGTGTGTGTGTGTGTGTGTGTGTGTGTGTGTGTGTGTGTGTGTGTGTGTGTGTGTGTGTGTGTGTGTGTGTGTGTGTGTGTGTGTGTGTGTGTGTGTGTGTGTGTGTGTGTGTGTGTGTGTGTGTGTGTGTGTGTGTGTGTGTGTGTGTGTGTGTGTGTGTGTGTGTGTGTGTGTGTGTGTGTGTGTGTGTGTGTGTGTGTGTGTGTGTGTGTGTGTGTGTGTGTGTGTGTGTGTGTGTGTGTGTGTGTGTGTGTGTGTGTGTGTGTGTGTGTGTGTGTGTGTGTGTGTGTGTGTGTGTGTGTGTGTGTGTGTGTGTGTGTGTGTGTGTGTGTGTGTGTGTGTGTGTGTGTGTGTGTGTGTGTGTGTGTGTGTGTGTGTGTGTGTGTGTGTGTGTGTGTGTGTGTGTGTGTGTGTGTGTGTGTGTGTGTGTGTGTGTGTGTGTGTGTGTGTGTGTGTGTGTGTGTGTGTGTGTGTGTGTGTGTGTGTGTGTGTGTGTGTGTGTGTGTGTGTGTGTGTGTGTGTGTGTGTGTGTGTGTGTGTGTGTGTGTGTGTGTGTGTGTGTGTGTGTGTGTGTGTGTGTGTGTGTGTGTGTGTGTGTGTGTGTGTGTGTGTGTGTGTGTGTGTGTGTGTGTGTGTGTGTGTGTGTGTGTGTGTGTGTGTGTGTGTGTGTGTGTGTGTGTGTGTGTGTGTGTGTGTGTGTGTGTGTGTGTGTGTGTGTGTGTGTGTGTGTGTGTGTGTGTGTGTGTGTGTGTGTGTGTGTGTGTGTGTGTGTGTGTGTGTGTGTGTGTGT
>JAHZSQ010000026.1:0-165492 GCA_022405105.1 Aristolochia contorta | reverse complement strand
GGTCTTTCCATCGTAGTGCTGTTTCTTATAGAAGGTATGATTGTCTCGTATTATCTTCTGCACAACTGGCTGTAGAGCTTTCATTGTAATGGTTGCAGTCAGGGGCTGATCTTTCTCATTAACAAACTTGTATTTTACCTGCAAAGAAAAAATACATTTGGTTAGTACTTATAACTATTACAAAAACAAATAGCTAGTTGTTGGTCTTACATTGATTTCTGTGAACCAATCTTTGTATACATTCAGGCGAGATCATGCCACTGCAGATGTAGTGGGAAATGCAATTGACCCTGAATTTGTGTTCCAACTAGAGAGGACAAGTCATGTTGTGCAGATGAGATCATTTGTCCATCCTTGATTACGATCGTTGCCTCTTTCTCAAGCATGAATGACATCACCCTTACCTCACGCTTCATGCGTGGTTCCGGTGGCTGCGAAGCCTCAATGCCATTAACAGTTCAATCTGGCAGTTAGGTCTCCATGTCCTCCATTGGGACCAGCCCTACATCAAATGCACACTTACTCAACATTAAAATGATATTTTATCAAGCAGTATCAATCTAATTGTACCCAAATCATCACTATCAGGGGATTGGTAACTTGGGAACAACTCCCTAAACTTGCACATTGATTCTTCTAAAATTGAATTAAACACAAATTAAGAAAAGTAAAATTATACAAACTAATTAGGAATAAAGTTAATGAATATGCTAGTACCTACAGACGGAAGCTCTGATGAAGACGGAAGCTCTGAGGGAGGGTGAGCTGCAAGAGTCAACCCTGATGGAGAGGGGGCTGCAGGAGTCAACCCTGATGGAGAGGGGGCAACAGGAGTCAACCCTAATGGAGAGGGGGCTGCAGGAGTCAACCTTGATGCAGAGGGGGCTGCAAGAGTCAACCCTGATGGAGAGGGGGCTGCAGGAGTCAACCCTTATGGAGAGGGTGACTGCTGGAGCCCCAAGCCGATGTCAATGGGGTTGTTGTAGGCAACCACGATGGGAAGGGGCTCCTGGAGCCTGGGCCGATGTCGTCGCCCGGGAGCATTTGTGCCTAAGTGACACAATGTCCTCCTTCGGTGGAATAATTATCCTGCAAAATAAAGGAATTAAGGACATTAAGTTAGAAGAGAAGAATTGTAGTTAACTATTATTATATTCAGCGGATGCATTTACAAACTTGAATCGATTAAACATACTTCACGACACACCCATATAACATCATCTTCATAATTTATGTTTGCTGGATCTCCGACTCCTGCATCTTGTGCCAATAGCAATGCCTCATCTTCTTGTTCCCTTACACTGTCATCACCTAAAGGGATGTCGTAGGTGTCTCTTGGTCTGCAAATACAGACAACACCAACATGGCTCAATCGGGTCTTTCGAATAAAATACCTGTTGTACTTGACTTGGATAGATGAAAGATTCATCTTCATATGCTTGTTTCGTTGTGTTTACCAATGTGAAGTCTAGTCCTTCAATGAAGCAACCTGTGCCCTTTTTCATATCGTACCATTTTCACTTGAATAGGTGCAGAAGAGCCAGTTCCAATGTAAAACAATCTATTGAACAATATAAATCAATGTAGCCGGTACGCCTCTTTAGTGGTTTAGCATATATGGATGAGCAGCCCCCAATGGTCCATCCTCGTATCTTATTGGCCTTGTAACTTTTGATTCCATCCCATCAATATAACGTGCACAAAAAGTTGTTACTTCTTCCATCCAATACCCCTTTACAAAAGAGCCCTCCGGCCGATTCTTATTAAAAATGTAATTCTTCAATGTAAGCAAGTTACGTTCAATTGGGTACATCCATCTGTTATGAACTGGTCCTGCCAATCTTACCTCCGATGCCAAGTGTAGTGTCACATTAATCATGATGTCAAAGAACACCGGTGGGAAGATCCTCTCTAGTTTATACAGGATGTATGGAATCGTTAACTGTGTGTCCTCTATCTTTCTCACATCAACCACCCTAAAACACAATTTCCTGAAATATGCGCACAATTCATTTATTATTTTGGCAACGGGTTTAGCCATTGATTTCCTCAATGCCAACGGTAGCTGTTGCATAAGAACATGGTAATCATGGCTCTTAAGACCAATCACTTTCCTCATTTTGACGTGTACTCGACTTGAGATTTTTGCAGAAAATCCCGTTGGGAGTTTCAATTCTTTCAACACTCGGAGGAACCTTGTTTTTTCTTCCTTTGTCAAACTATATGAAGCATGAGGAACGATTACCTTACCATTAATCTTTTTCAAAGGCTTGGGGTGGAGTGGCCTCCTTATATTTTGACTATGCATATCCAACCTCAATTTTATATTATCTTTTGACTTCCCATCCTTCTCCAAAATGGTATTCAAAATACTTTCACATACATTTTTCTCGATACACATGACATCAAAGTTATGGCGGATGAGTAGAGTAGTCCAGTACGGAAGCTCAAAAAAAACGCTCTTCTTCTTCCACCCTTCAGGCAAATATCAGGTTTTTGCCCGTAGTCCTTTTCAAAACACGACATTTTGAAGTCATTCCCATAAATTCAGAATGTCATTACTTGACAATCCTGTGGGTGTACCCTCACATTCCTCTGTCCCATCAAACGACTTTTTATCGGTCCTCCATGGGTGATCCACTGGTAGAAACCTCCGATGACGCATGTAAACACATTTTCTATTATGCGGCAGATATAACGAAGCAGTGTTTACGAGACAAGTAGGATATGCCTTGTAACCTTTCGTACTCTACCCAGACAACATGGCATATTCAGGAAAGTCTAATATGGTCCAGAGGACTGCTGCGCGCATTTGAAAAAATCTCTTGGTCTATGCATCATAAGTCTTCACACCAGATTCCCATAAAATCTATAACTCATCAATCAATGGCAGCAAGAATACATTTATATTATTTCCCAGCGACTTTAGACCGTCAATAAGAAGGGTCATCATGAAATCGCTTTGCTTCATTGTCAACCAAGGGGGCAGATTATAGATGGTAATAATAACTGGCCACGTGCTGCGGCTTGACCCAGACCCAATCATGAATGGACTGAAACCGTCACTCTCAAGTCCAATTCTGACGTATCGTATGTCTGAACTGAATGATGGATGCACTGAATCAAAGTGTTTCCAGGCGATTGAATCCCTAGGGTGAATCATTTTTCCTTCTTCAGTAGGTGGGGCCGAACCTTGCCATGTCATAAGCTCCGATATTTTAGTAGACATGAACAACCGTTGCAACCACGGAATCAGAGGAAAATGTCTAAGGATATTCGCCGACCTTGTAGTAGTCGCACGTTTCCCTTTTTTTTGACTGACCATCTCGACTCACCATATCTTGGGAACGCATCTAATCTTTGTGTTCAATTCTGTATAGAAAACAGTTGTTTAGACATGCATGAATTTTTTCATAATTCAAAATGATTTGTTACTCCAATGATTTAAACACTTCAATTGGAATAAATGTACCATAAACAATAGTTTCGAGTGTTTATCACATCCTCGGTACAGTGGTTTTCTTGACTCTTCTAGTAGCTATTCAAATTTGTGGAATTCTGAATCCTCTGCTTCGTGCTCCATATTGTTATCCTCCACATTTTGCATGAAAGCATCGCACGCCATTGTTGCCATCTCTTCTCCGTGACCAGTTTCCACAGCAACATTGTTTTCATGACGTTTGGACAGTTCTCCATGATGTCTCCAGGTTCCATACATCGGGACAAATCCATGTAGGACAATGTGAGACCTGATTGTCTCGCATTCAAGAAACTTATGTTTTCACATTTCCAACATGGACAACGCATAACACCGTTTCCCTTCACCCCCAATTGTTGTTTTGCGTAATCTATAAAAAAATCAACTCAACCCACAAATCTTGGATGACACCGAGTTGGCTTGGACTTGTACTCATACATCCATTTCCTATCAGTAAAGTAGTCCTTCTCTGCGACAATTGTTAAAGACGGACTACACACAACAAAGAAATGACTGTTTAGTACTTTTGGGAGACCATTGTTAAAGACAGACCACTCACTGTCCCTATGAATCTCACTATGTCCAATTATGCTCTACTTATCTCCACACTTCCAATCGGTTGGACTTCTTGGGTGTAGAAGAGAGAATGAAAAAAATGACATCTTCGAGTACACAAGTTACGGGACAGTAGTACACTATTGTGTGAAATACCTATCAAATACTACAGTTAAGAGAGAGAAAGAGAGGAAACCGACCACGAGAGAGAATTACAGTTAAAAAAACCAAGTGAGAGAGAGAGAAAAAAAATACAGGTAACTCAGTTCGAAATCGAACTTGACAGAGAGATAAATCAGAGAGAAAACCGAGAGAGAGAGAGAATCAGAGAGAGAGAGAATCAGAGAGAGAGAAAGAGAAAGATAAGAGATATAGAGGGAGAAAATTAAATTCTGAAACAGAATTTGGGAGAAAACCCAGGGAGATAAAAATTTAAATAGAGAGAAATCCGAGAGAAACAGAGAGAGAGAGAGAGAGGAAGATTTAAGGAGAGGGAAATCAGGGAGAAAACCGTGAGAGAGAAATCAGAGAGAAAACAGAGAGAGAGAAAGAGAAAGAAAAGAGAAACAGAAAGAGAGAGAGAGAGAGAGAGGAAGATTTAAGGAGAGCGAAATCTGGGAGAAAACCCAGAGAGAGAAATCAGAGAGAAACCCGAGAGAAAGAGAGAGAGAGAGAGAGAGAGAGAGAGAGAGAGAGAGAGAGAGAGAGAGAGAGAGAGAGAGAGAGAGAGAGAGAGAGAGAGAGAGAGAGAGAGAGAGAGAGAGAGAGAGAGAGAGAGAGTGTGTGTGTGTGAGAGAGAGAGAAATATATGATAGATTGAAAGAGACTCAAAATTTAAGTTTGAAACTGAATATGAGAGTAAACTGCGACTAGAGAGAAATCAGAGAGAGAAAGAGAGAGAGATAGAGATGAAATCAGAGGTAGAATTTGAGATAAAACCGATAACTTTGAGAAATCAGATAGATAGAGAGAGAGAGAGAGAGATGAAATCAGAGATATAATTTGAGAGAAAAAAGTTGAACAAGTAAATTCTTGAATCGAACCCACTCAATCATTGCCATTAATTCTTGAATCTAAGGCATTTGCAACATGCATCTAGGGTGATATATTTAATCACTTGAGTAATATAATCACTTCAGAGATAGCTTAAGGCAAAGTTGTCACCTAAACAAATGAATGCAAGGAGCATTACAAGTCAAAATGCAGAAAATGGATCCAATGAAGATATTGACACAGTAAAACGCATGCCAATTAACAACAACATGAGAAATGAACCTGGTTATCCCAAGACGTTTCAACAAGGTAATTTCCCTTCAAACTAAAACTTAGGCTAGAAACAGAATCCGTTGGGGGCTGGACAACCTAAAAAGAAGGAGGTGATCAATCATCAACCAAGGATTTCAAACATAAAATCATAAAAATAAAATTTCCACTACTAACTTGCATATCCATCATCATCATCATCATCATTAGATCAAGAGATATAACGAACATGAGAAAACAAATTTCTAAGAGCCTCGAATATTAGCCTAAGCATTATTATGTCATTACTGGTTTTAGCTGAAAATATAGGCAGACATCTTCCCGTGCAGTGTCATTGTTTCTGCTTAAAGCATACACTTCCTATCAAAGGTTCTCAAGACACCATGTGAATTGTCCATTTATCAAGCCACATTTACTAAGCAACCTTTTTCTATTCCCTCATAAAAAATTCTGAATCTCCAAGTTTCCAAGTGAGCCACTATAATCATCTTTATATCCTTTACATTATACGTCATCATTGTTGCCATCTCATAAAAGAGGGTTATATATGTCAATTATCATGCTATATATGTGGGTAGTTGGTCACAGTAGAGAAAGTTGTTAGGCAGAGAACAGCGAGACTTTATTCTGTTTTAGAGTGTAGGGATGGTGAATAACATATTTGTCTTTGTATTAATAAAGTAAAAGTGCATGCGTAGCTAAAGAAGGGATTGATTTCAGAATTCTACACAGTGGCTGTGTCAACAGCCTTTTCTCTTTTTTCATCTCTCAACTTTTCTCCAATGCAATATAAGCTGATTGATATCTTAACCTTTCAAAATCGCCACCATGTGCATAGCATTTACTCGAACTATGTTATAAAGATTTAAAATAAATCCCATCTCCAGTTCTGTAATGCACTTTGGTTTTTTTATTAAAATGAGAATAGGGATTCAATTAAGAAATTCTGAAGAGAGAGAGAGAGAGAGACAGCGACAGAGACAGAGAGACAAAGGCAAATAGAGGTAGAACTAAGATACAACACAAACAAGATGAAATGGTTGCATATGCCACTTATGTAATAGAATTTATAACCAAATTGCCAATTGAAAACCAGAAGGAAGGTCAAGCATCTGACAGGACTATGTTAAATTATGTCAAACATTGTACATTGGGCCTGTGGCTCGACGGCCATAGGGAGGGTTCCTGAAGTACAAGACTCACTGGAGTACAAAGTTTGAACCTACAGATAAGAAGAGTTGAGTAAATAAGTTTCGAAAACTACACAAAGGCCTAAAGGAACTTGAAGTCCAGGACGACATTAAAGCTAATTTGCAGTTAAGTGCATATGTACATAAAAGACCTGTAAGGAAGATTCATGTTTTAAAAATCTTCGAGCTCTCAGTTATGAAACATATAAAAATTCCTAGATTTATTCGTTTTTTCTGTTTCTTAAGCAGGAGGGAACTTAATTTCTTGCAGTTCATACAAATTAGATCCCGGTTTACATATATGCTGGAAACTTTGTCGTCATCAACTACAAACTGACTTTTACAAACATGGCGGCACAAGGCAAAATAGCAGTCCATTGAAATTTATAGACAAGGCAATCATGCATCAGAAAGATGTGAAGACAACATCTTTTCTATTTTTGGATGCATAGACACTATGCACAAGCCTATTAGCTAAACGAATGCATAAGATAAAAAGGCAAATTTTTGAGAATAAGGAGAAAAGGGGAAGAAAAAAGAAATACAACGAACTGAAAGCAAATTAATTACCTGTGGCGAAGGGGAAGAGCCTTCCATCGACGGCGACGAAGTTGGAGGAGTTCGACATTGCGAGGGCTGCCGGAACGCAAAAGAGACCTCCGAAAATCACCCTGAGAGCCTTCGGAAGAACTGGGTTTTCAAACCCAAGAGCTTTGTGGAAGTTGGGTCTTCCGCCGGAGGAGTATGTGTGACGCTGGGTAGAGGAAGCCGCAAAGTTTTCCGGGGGAATGCCGGAGGTACGGTTTCGCACGCTGGTACTCTTCGATGAAATTGTCGAACGATTTCCAGGGCGGGAGAGAGAAAAGAGAAGGCGCGCGCCAGTTATGTGTGTTACGCGTGCTCGCGTTACGCGCGTAATGGTGCGCGGGAACTTTGGTCCTGATTCAAATCGGGACCTAATAATTTCATATGGGCCTAAAGGGCCCATACGAATCTGATCAAAATTCGGCCCAACTGCCAGATTTCATTCCGCCGGCGGTTGGGTCGGATTTAATTATATTCCGCCGACGATGAACTTTCACCTGCCGACGGAATCGACTTCCGCCAGCGGATAACTGTTCATTTTTAGTAGTGGGAGGTCACTTTGAAGAACAAAGAACAACATTCAGAGTCCTCCTATCAGGTTTCTATCGGCCCACATTATTCAAAGATACACATGCGTATGTGCAGTCATGTGACTGGTGCCAAGACGGGGAACATCTCCCAATGCTATAAGATGCCCTAAACTACAATTTTGGAGTTTGAAGTATTTGATGTTTGGGGGACAAAATTTACGGGGTCATTTATTTCATCTTTTGGAAACCAATACATCCTTTTATCTGTAGACAATGTGTGTAATGGCTAGAGGCAATTGCTGCAGCCTAAACGACTCGAACGTCATTATCAAATTTCTACAGAGAAATATCTTCTATCGATTTGGGCTTCCTAAAACTCTAATTAGTGATGAGGGTAGCTATTTTTGTAATAAATGCCTTGGAGGAGTGCTATCTAAGTGTTAGATAAGCCATTAAATGTCACATCCTACCACCCAAAAACTAATGGTCAAAGCTGAGGTTTCCAACCAAGAAATAAAGAAAATTGTGGAGAAAACAGTGGGGTCAAACAGAAAGGATTGGTCCAATTAGCTAGATGATTCCTTATGAGCATGTCTAACAACTTACAAAAACCCCATCAGAATGTCTCCATTTAAACTGGTCAATTTCAAGGCTCACATCTCCCTGTGGAATTGGAATGCCATGCTTATTGGGATAATAAAAAGTTAAATATGGACTTTAGGGCAGCGGGTGAGAAAAACAAGTCTTCCACCTGCATGACTTAGAAGATTTTTAAAGAAAAGTCCAAGAGATAGCATAACGAAAAGCTAATAATTAGGGAATTTGAGCCACATCAGTGTGTGTAGCTATACAACTCAAGACTTATATTATTCCCTGTGACATTAAGATCCTGATGGTCTGGCCCATTCATATTGCACAAGGGGTTTTCCCATTAGGCCATAGAAATATTAGATCGGGACATGGAGACATTTTTAAGGTAAATGGACAACAGCTTACACATTATTGGGGCGGTGAAGATTGGCCTTCAAAGGCATCGGTCATGCTAAAGGATTAGAGAAATTGAGAAGTCCTATTAAAGAGACTAACCATTGATCCTTTTTCGGAGGTTACCAATTTTCCAAAAATATAGATTGATTCAATAATAGATCTAAACATGTAAATAACACACACTTAGAGTAATGTAAATACACAATAAAATTTCATGCTTGCCAATTTTTATTGCCATTTAGCATGAACTTATGTTAAATTTTGCTTTTAAACACACTTCACAAATAAATATTGTTTTGATCTTACACTAGGCGCCATGGCATTTTGATTACGCCATGTGGCACCGACAGCTTTGTCTCTGTTTCAAAATGCAAAGTTATATCGGGGACCGCAGCATTTTTGTTCACACTGTGTGGCACCCAAACCTTTGAAAAATAGCATGCATAGTCTAGCGCCACAACGTTTTGTAATTTCATGTGGCGCAGAACAAAAAAATCATTAGGTAAGTTGAATAAATTTTTGGCACAGTGTTTTCATTGAATTCTTACATTCATATTTTTTCTTACATTCATATTTTTCTTGGCATGATGAGATCACTTTGCATACCCATATACAAATCATCCCAGACCAATTGAATAAGCTAAGTGTAATTTGAAGCTCATAATATTGGTGTAAAACAGGCAATATTTCTACCCCTCCACATTCATTTTTAATTTATCTACTTTGAGGGTGTTGAGACGTGTTAGTCATTCACTCACAAATCAACATAGTGTCCTATTAGGACACTACGAGTTGTAATTAGACTAGAACTTGGTCATTGTAGTCTAAGACGAATTAGACTTAAAATCAGATTAGGAATCTCCGTGTAACTCTATAAATAGAGTAGATGTACATACTTGAAGATACAAGCTATTAAATAAAGAATTTTTATTCTTTACTTCGTTCTTCTTTGTTTGTACCCATATTTGACATGGTTTCAGAGCAGGAATCCCTGTTTTGATCTGGACAAATATTTGTACGTGTCCTAGCTTGATTTTTGAGATCGGGCTGCTGAAATAAATATTGGCGCAAGGAAGAAATCAAAATTCATCTTTGAAGAACCTCCAGAACGAAGAATGGAAGCCTGGACTGCCGGTAATCAGATGGTTATGTCATGGATTTTGGCAAGTTTGGAGAATCATATCACCCATGTGATCATCTACCTCAACAGTGCTTATGAGATGTGGAACAAGCTGCGAAACAGGTACTTTCAACAAAACACCTTATTTCGGGTTTATGACTTATATGCAAAATATTTTAGTCTAAACCATGAAGGAAAAGCCCTTCTGGACTTTGCAGGCGAATTTGAGGCTGTTATTCAAGAAATAAACAAGTTGCACCCTTTTACCCGAGACGAGACTCTGATGAGGAGATAGAGAGAAGAGTTGATCATTGCTCGTTTCCTTCATGCCCTTGGACTAGAGTATGAGCCTATTCGAGCACAAACTCTTGCGTGAACGGATAAGCCCACACTTGAAGATGTGTATGGTTGTCTCATGAGAGCAGAACCAGCAGTGCCGAACAAAACCTCCGTAAATCAGTCAGAGTCATCTGCTATGGTTGTACAAGGAGGTAATAAGAATACACCAAAACGTTCACAGACAGGGGGAGGTCGTGAAAAAAATAGGGACCACTACAATCCTTTCCCTCACTGTGGTCTGAAAAATCACCTGCCAGAACGTTGCTGGAAAAATCACCGGGTGAAGCAAAATGAACAGCTCCCCTGGTCCAACCAAGTCACTCAGAATGACACTCAGAGTCAGCTAACTACTCTCAAAACAAAACTACAAAACTTGATGACCCGAGTTGGTCAGCTAGCATCTCCATCTTCAGAACCTATAGCAACTCTGGCACATACAGGTAATTCTGCATTACATGTTAAAAGGGGTACACCTAACTGGGTCATAGACTTCGGAGCTTCTACACACATGATCGGTACTCCTTTATTGTCTTTTGTTCATTATCATTTGAATTTGGGTCATGTGTCCATTGCCAATGGGTCTTGGTCTCAGGTCACTGGAATAGGTACCTTATCTTTATCCAGTACAATTTCCCTTAGTCGTGTTCTTGTTGTCCCCTCTTTTCCAGTCAATCTACTTTTCGTTAGTCAGTTGACAAAACAGTTACACTGTAAAATATTATTCCTTTTTGACTATTGTATATTTCAGGACCTCGAGACGGGAGTGACGATTGGTACAGGAATTGAGAAAGGTGGCGTGTACGTTTTGGAGCAACCTCAGAATTTAGTAGCTTGTCTATCTCTTTCGCCAAAGGAGTGGCACACTTGTTTGGATCATCTAAGTAAGGACAAGCTCCTTCCTCATTATCTAGAGGATTTGAGATAAACTGTGACGCATGCCAACTTGGTAAACAACACAGAGTTTCTCTTCCCTCTAGAGATAGTATATTTGCTTATTCTTCTTTTCAGTTAGTTCATTCAGATGTGTGGGGTCCTTGTCCCGTGTCTAGTCTCAACGGTTATCGTTATTTTGTGTCATTTATTGATGATTTCAGTCGTGTTTGTTGGGTCTATCTAATGAAACAAAAATCTGAGGTTTACAATATTTTTCAGCAGTTCTATGATGAAATACAAACTCAGTTTGGTTGTTCTATTAAAATTTTGCGAAGTGATAATGGTAAAGAATATGTTTCAACTGAGCTTCTCTCCTTTTGTGCTGAAAAAGGCATTGTCCATCAGTTTTCATGTCCATACACACCAAAATAAAACGGAGTGGCTGAACGTAAAAATAGACACTAGTTAGACACTACACGTTCCTTATTGTTTCATATGTCTGTCCCACACTATCTATGGTGTAATGCATTTCTAACAGCATGCATGATCATCAATCATATGCCATCTTCTGCCTTAAAGGGTCAAGTGCCACTCCAAATATTGTCCCCAAAATCTCCTATATACTCAGTTGAACCACATTTATTTGGATGTGTATGCTATGTTCTCAACACATCACCCGAAAAACATAAGTTGTCACCTCGGTCCATACGTTGTGTGTTCTTAGGATACTCGAGACAATCAAAAGGGTACAGATGTTATCATCCATCCTCACGTCGTTGGTTCACGTCCATTAATGTGTCAGTTTTTGATAATGTCTCCTACTTTCGTAGTGGGTCTGAGTCCCCAAATATGTTTCTTCCACATGGATTGAAGAGTCCACAAGAGCATCAAACATCAAAATATGCACCAACCTTCTCTCGCGCACCAGTTGAATTCTCAAACAGGTCCAAATCTTCTATATCTCCTTCTTCTGGATTTACTCATTTACAATTACCCATTTCTGTTCGGAAAGGGGTTCATTCTTGTACTAAGCACACTATTTCCAACTTTGTTTTACTATCACGGTTATCTCCTCCATATAAATTGTTTGTTTCCACTATCGACTCCACTATTGTTCCTCACTCTGTGTCAGAAGCCTTGTCTAGGCCAGAGTGGCAGCAAGCTATGTTCGATGAGATGCGTGCATTTGAGGACCAGAATACTTGGGATTTATGCACTGCCCCACCAGGGTGCAAAAATTGTTGGTTGCAGGTGAGCGAATACAATAAAATACAATGAAAAAGGAGAATTTGCATGATTTAAAGCAAGCCTTGTGGAAAAAGGCTATACTTGGACCCTTGGGATCGATAGTGGTGAGACTTTCTCTCCTGTTGCTCATTTAAATTCTGTTCGGATCTTATTATCTATTGTAGTTAACAAGGGATGGTCCCTACATCAGTTGGACATCTAGAGGGGGTGTATATGGAGCAACCTCCTGGGTTCGTTGCTTAGGGGAAGCAACGCAAGGTGTGTAAATTGGGCAAGTCATTGTATGGTTTAAAACAGAGTCCTAGGGCATATTTCAAAAAGCTGAGTCAGGTAATGTTCTCATTTGTTTTCCACCGTAGTGGATCTCATCAGTCGGTTTTTATTCTGAAACAACAAAGTGCGATAGTTAATGTGTTGGTATATGTGGTTGATATTATTATCACGGGAGATGACCATGCTGACATAATAGAAGCTAAAAAGTATCTTGCTTCAAGGTTTAAGACTAAGGACCTTGGTTCTTTAAAATATTGTTTGGGTATTGAAGTAGCACGAAGTGCTACTGCTCTATTGTTGATCCAGAGGAAACATGTGCTAGACATGTTAACAGAAAGAGGTTTGTTAGGCAAGAGGCCAGCAGAGACACCCATGGACCTGAAGTGCTCTTTGTTCGAAACAGATTCTCCGACACTAGAGGATAAGGCACGCTATAGAAGACTGGTTGGAAAATTATTATATATAATAGTCACAAGGCCACATATTATGTTTGCTGTCAGTTTTTTTAGTAGATTCATGGAAGAACCACAGACAACTCACCTTGAAGTGGTTTATAGAATTCTCAAATACTTAAAGAAGTCACTAGGTAAAGGAATTCTATTTCGCAATAATGGGCATACAAATATAAGTGCAGCCTCAGATGCACACTATGCAGGCTCCAAGACAGATAGAAAATCAACAAGTGGTTATTGTGTGTTTGTGGGAGGAAATCTTGTAACCTGGAAGAGCAAGAAATAGACTGTTGAAACAAGATCAAGTTCTGAAGCTGAATATGGCCCACACTGCTTGTGAACTTATGTGGGTTAAGTCTTTAGTTATAGAGTTTGGCCAAGAGGTAAAGTTGCCTATGCCAATGGAGTGCGACAATAAAGCTGCAACCTTCATTGCCAGCAATCCAGTCTTTCAAGATCGAACCGAACACATTGAAGTAGACAGTCATTTTATTTGAGAACAAGTAATGTCCGGGATTATCTCCACACCATTCGTGAGAAGCGAAGACTAAAAGGCAGATTTGTTCACCAAATCTTAGGCAGGAATCAGATTCGAAATATTATGCAACAAGTTGGGACTACATGATATTTACAGCCTCAACTTGAGGGGGAGTGTTGAGACGTGTTAGTCATTGACTCACAAATCAACCTAGTGTCCTAATAGGACACTAAGAGTTGTAATTAGACTAGAACTTGGTCATTTTAGTCTAAGAGGAATTAGACTTGAAATCAGATTAGGAATCTCTGTGTAACTCTATAAATAGAGTAGATGTACATACTTGAAGATACAAGCTATTAAATACAGAATTTTTATTCTTTACTTCGTTCTTCTTTGTTTGTACCAGTTTTTCACAGAGGGCAATGTAGATCCTTAAGTTTTGGGTGTGGGGGGGGAGGTAGCAGTCATTAATTCATTTATCATATATTAGGCAAATTGCATACCATGTGGCATGTATGTGCTTTTAATGCTTTATCTTAAATTTTTTATGTCTAGCCATTTACTATTAAAGCCGAAGGAAGAGATGAATATTCAAAATGGAAAGTAGCCACCCACGTTATTTTGATACCACTGAACTCAATATTGTTAGGATTGTGGTGTGTTTGATATACTTGAGTTTTTTGTTCTATAATTCTAGAACAGATTTCAATAAAAGCTCAAGGAGAAATAGATGACAATAACAACCAAGGATATGACTTAGATAATTTTTTGAATAACTGAGTCTTGTTAGCTACTCTTGTTTTTATCCTCGTCAAACAAATTTTGGGCCTAGATATACCTTCACTAAATTTACATTTTCACACTTTTGGCTTGCTTTTATTTTCTGCTTCTCTTATTCCCCTGGCAGAGATTATCAAGAATTAGGAGAGGAAATGTGATTGTAGTGCGTTGTGAAAGCTGGCTACACATAGATTTATCTCTAATCTACTAGATAGTGGGCATATTGCTCAAGTAGTACAAATGAGTGACAAGATGCATAGCATGTAGAATCAGCCCCCTCTACCTTTCTTGAATCGAATCTCCATGGTAGAACTGCTATATTAGCATTAAGTGCATTTTAAGTTCATAATTTAGAATTAATCATTAAGCTTGATATAGAATATTGAGTAGAAAATTTCAGTAGTCAGGTCCCTAGATCCTGTGGATTCTACCTGGTCTTACCGAAAATATTACTTGTATGATGTGTTTTCTTGTGCAGTGTATTCATCCTTAACTTTATTAGAGTCGGGTTGTCATTCATTAAGTTTTTCATGTCGTTGTTGGGACTTTGTGTGTTGATATTGATACCAATCTAAATTTATGTAGTCTAATCATAGTCTGGGACTTGTTTGCTTGTTTTTTTTTATTTCTGTTGGAATTTGTTTATTTAAATAGCAGTTAGTGATTTAGAACTCTGTGCAGTTTGGAGGTTTACCTAGTGATGACCCCAACTCACATATCTCAGATTTTTTGGAAATTTGTGACACTTTACAACACAATGGAGTGTCAAAAGATGCTATTTGTATCAGTCTTTTTTCCATTTTCCTTAAGATATAAGGCAAAGCATTCGCTGCAATAGTTTCCATCTAGGTCCATTTCTACTTGGAATAACTTGGCCCAAAAAGTTTTAGCCAAATATTTTTCACCAACCAAGACAACTATGTTGAGGAATGACATTGCCTCGTTTACTCAGATAGATAATGGAACTCTTTGTGGAGAGTTGGTATTAATATAAAGAATTACTAAGGAAGTGCCCACTTCCTCTTCCAAAATGGATGCAAGTACATATATTTTACTATAGGCTGCAACCTCAGAAAAAAAACAATTATTTATGCAGCTGCAGGAGGTCCATTGATGAATAAATTCGGAGGAAGCCAATGTGTTATTGGCTAACATGGCCTCAAACAATGACCAAAGGCATTCTGATAGAGGAGTTATTAAGAAGCAAGCTGGAGTATACAAAGTAGATTCTTCTACTGCTATTTTAGCTCAATTAGCTAATTTGTCTAAGAAAGTGGAATGTGTAAGTGTGAATGCAGTCCAAAGTCAATTTATAGGATGTGAGACTGGTTGGGCTAAAATGATACTTATAAAATTATGCTTGTGCGGAAGTGCATGCGTCGTACCACGTAATATACTGGATGAGTCCAAATCGATCCCATGAGGACAATACTACGTACTAGCCACAGAATTCACTACAGCTATATCTAACTACTGAAATTAAAACAAATGGTCACAATATCCCAATGTAAAAACAACTAAAGATTACTATCTAATTATAGTAGTCCTAATGATACATGCCCACGCTAGAGGCCAAGTAGCTTAGGAGTAGGCGGAGTGATTACATGTGATTAAGGGTAGGATTCATGCAATTGAGCTAAGTGTGCAATTCACAATTCATTAGTGTGTCTGGAATTCCCTACACGTAACCCTCTTTCGAGGCGCGACGACCGTGCCCCCCTCTTTAGCGTCATCGTCTTTCGAAGTGGTTGGGCTAAATCAAGGGCCCATGAAAGATGATCAGCCTAAAGCGACTACTCGTGTTCAAACGCTTATTTCGAAGTCCACCAGCGAACTCCTCACCTGCCCTTGCTGGTCTTGCCGCTATTTGGGGATCACATGCAGAGTGGATGCATCCTTTCGTAATACCTTTCAGTCACAACAAAACGATAAGATGAACATGTAGAGGTTGTCAATTTCTTCATGTTAAAGCTCCCCAACGGCCACTCACACGAAATTAAAGATAGATTGCACTTAAATAAACTAAAATAGCTAAGATTACATAAATCCAAAACCTGAAATCACATTTCACCACTCACCCCCAATCCATTGACATTAAATACAAGATTGATACGAAGATCTGCTTCTCTCCTTCTTCCTCCTTCAACTCCCAAAGTAGATCTGCTTCTCTCCCAATACTAACTCCGCCTCAGCAGAGTGGAAGCACGATACCCAAAGTGTGGTTATAGAGCATATTTATAGGGGAGTCTAGAAGATTCCCTTTTTTTAAAGTGCCCTAAGTGATGTTGCACCACGCGGCGTGGAACACCTCCGATGGTGCTAGCTCATGGTGTCGAGTGTGGCGCCTTGCGAGTATACGGCATCTTGTTACATTGTTCTCCACATCGCCAGTGCTCTGACGCTCGCTTCTGTCACTGCAGCATTGTAAGTGCGAGGATCAGTGCGCCAGTGTTGCCTTCTGTCACTGCAGCACTCGACGATCAAGGATCAGCGCTCCAGCGTTGGATCCTGCCACCGAGGTGTTGTGCCAAGAAAATTTCTGCTGCATCCAGCGCTCTTGCACTGAGTCTAAAATGCCAAGGCATTAGACACTTAGTCGAATGTAGTGCCATGAGGCGTCACGTGCACTGCTTCTTTTCAACGTAGTACCATGACCTTTCATCTGACGCCATGTGGCACCGCCCTCTGTATTGCTCCAAAATGCGGTGTTTCTAGGCTGAAATGTCTTAATTGCCACTTTCTCCTTCCAGTTGGAGTTTGGTGAATATGAGGAACTTTCGTTCAAAATCAACACCAAAAGTTAGTGAAATTACAACACAATTATATCAAAACTTGGTAAAAAAATGCAGCATAATTTTTTCTATCTAAATACCCCCAAAATTACAAATTAATATTCCGATTATTGCAACACTTATTTACAAAATAAAAAATTAATATTCCGATTGATGGTGCATTCCTCCTACAGTCTTATTTAAGTGTGTTTGCTTGCCTAAGAGGGACTTTCTATCTTGCCCAACTTCTTCATCATCACTATAATGTCTCTCATTAGGTGTTCTTTCTATCAATCCACATTCTATGCACTTTGTAGAGAAATGATCCTCAGATCTTTAGGATTTCATTAGGTTGTAATGGGGATAGGGACATGGGTAGGTCAAAAGGTTAATCATTCAGCAAGCTACACTTGACCAGATTGATTAATTGAGATACCCGTTTGATCAAAACAATTCCCCCAAACTTAAACTTTGGCCAATTGGTAGACCACTTTTCATCTCACTTTTTATTTCCAATTCAGAACTCTGTACAGTGGTTCAGTCATCTCTTAGATGTGAGACTGAATATTTACATTAGTCTTTCTTTGCAAGAGCCTTTTTGTTTTTTTTTTTTTTTTTTTTTTTTGAGTTTCTCCCCCTTTTGCTATCACTTGTAGATCTTGGGGACTCAATTCCAATCTGTTTTAGTCAAGATAATAGATGAAACTTTGAAATACAAATAAGCTACATTGTTGAGTTGGAAGTCAGTTTTCTTTGAAAAAATTGGTAAGAATAAGCTCAAAGGTTTGGTTGAATTAGGGAATTACATGGGATAGAAGGACCAAACGGTCAAAAGATCCCCAAAGTCATTTCCTTGGAGCCAATTCTCTATTCTATTTCACCTTGACTTTCTTTTGAAACTAGTTGTAGTCTTCTTAGAATAAAATCTAAGTGCATAACCACCAATCAAGGCACAAACCCAGCATCAATGAGATAATTAAAGTCATAATTAGTGCGTGGCTAATAATTAAAAAACATTCTAAGGCTTGCTATTCTCTCTCATACCAACTATAACTCAATGTCCATCAAAGAGAATTCTTAATTTTTCTTAATGTAAGAGAAAACGTTACAAGCTATTTCTTCATTTCACATTGACATATAACTTGACATTGCAAGATAGAATAGAGTCACTTAAGTCTTAAGGCATGTAACTTAATTGAAACATTGTTCTTAATGTTCAAATTTAAAAATTAATAACAGAGGGTGGTGAGGGACTCCCTGGGTGTGCATGCAGGCGACTCTCCTTAGCTGCTCCATAGGGTTCTCAGGTTGTGAGCGCAAGGCAAAGCCGAAAGGTTCATTATAGCATTTATTGAAAACATAAAACTACTATGAAAATAATGGCACACTAAATTTTAGAGATAGAAATTTTGCATTAATATGCACACAAGAACAGCCAATTCAAGCACTTCAAATTTTAAGGAGAGTACATCCTATCCTAAGGGCTCTTCCACTGTCAAACATTTCTGCTTTCCTTATATGCCACCTCCCTTGATCCTTCTTGGGTGAGTAATTTTAAGTTAAGGTCATATTCTTCTATGTGCAAGTTGTTGAATATTTCTTCATCAGGGGACTTGCCTGGACCGTTAGTGCTCAACCTTCTGGGTACATGCAGGCTTGGGCTGGGCACAGAATCTACCCCAGTTTCTTTTTAAAATACGTGGACAGAATACAGGTTTTAAATCATAGAATGCGAACCCGCTTTCATGGATCACCTCTTTCTCATCTCGAGTCCTTTTTCCTTTCTTCTTCTCAGCAATTCTCGTCCCACTCACTATCATTGCCATTGTATTCAAAGATAGATGGTGGATTACGGGAATAGGAAATCTTAGCTCCAATCTTGCTTGTGAGCTTGAGGAGTGTTTCGGCCGAGCCCAATATCAGAAACATTTCTCTTTGAGACACAGAAATCTTGCAGAAGAGCACCGCACGAGAGCGAACGAGCTTGAATCACTGTGATACGATGGAGAAATCGCATGGTTTTCGCTCGAATGTGGCTTGAAACTTGATTTCCCTTCGATTTTGACATTACAGTTTCGGAGGCCCACACCGAACGCTCTCATTTTGTTTTGGACACTCAACTGCTTTGGAGGGCTGAGGTATTTATACTTCTAAGTTAAGTCACTCGGCGCCAAGTAGCATCGAGATACTCTCATGCGTTGCGGCCTCATTACCCAACTTTCACCTTTAATGCGGTGCCAAATGGCACCAACAACCTCATCACGGCGTCACGCTGACGCCATGAGGTGACAACATAACTTCCGTGGCACAACCCTCTTGGGCATATTGATCTCCACAGAAAGTGCGAGTTGTCTCCATTGCTTGTTCTTTTCAAGTCCATTGCTTGTTCTTTTCAAGGTTTCCTTTACTCTGTCTACAAAAGTGACTGCCAAAAACTGAAAACTACTTGAGCAATTTCATGATTCTCTGTGCATTCATTAAAACTCAACAAATTTTATGAAATATAGTCTTCATGTATTTGACCAACTTACACTTACTGACTTTCGTCTCACATATGGTTCTTAGAAATTATGATTTACAATTAAAGCATGAAACTACCATAATTTAGTCTCCTCTAACTTAATCACTATCTAAACTTCTACTTTCCAAAATTGAATTTAGAAAAGGCATGGGTTATCTCCAAAGAAGGACCAATTTTTCAAAGTCTTTGGCAAGAATTTCCAGGATTTCTTTCAATCTATCCTGGATCCAGAATTGAATTTGAAGGGAAATTGTAACTAACAACTTGCCCCCATGTACGCAATGCCTTCCCATTAACATTTTACACAGGTTCACTTAAACTCTTTGGAAGTGAAGGCTCTTTCATCTTCATTTTTGGTGAGGGACTTACTTTCTCTTCCACCAGCCTTCTAAACTCCTTGAGCCTCTCCATCTTGAGCTTAGGTTGCTCAACTAAGTATGGGTCCAAACTGAGTTCAGCTTCGCTAGTGGCTTTACTCCACTCATCCATCTGTAACCACCTCTTATCTTCATATGGGGGATTTCTCTTAACCAAGCAAGGGTCCAATCCTCTAGATGGGGATCTTCACTTCAAGGCTTCTCTAGCCACCTCCAAAGGGTGCTTTACCCTCCGATTTCCATTCCCTTTCTTCTTCATGGCTTGAGTCATAGAGAAGCTGACTTCTTCTCCACTTACTGATCTCTTGGTGATATTCCCCTCGTCTACATCAATGATTGTTCAAGTTGTAGCAAGGAAGGGTCTACCTAAAATAAGAGCCATTCTTGTGCCTTCTTCCACATCTATCACTAGAAAATCAGCTGGAAAGAGGAGTCCATTTAAACCAGTATGTTTTCCAGAATTCCCCTTGGATAACTGATGGAACCATCAGCCAACATTATCTGCACGTTTGTAGGGGGTGGTTCGCTGTGACCCAGCTCCTTGAACATACCAAAAGGCATATTGTTGGCATTTAGTCCCAAGTCACACAGAGTGTCCTTGATGGTGTGGGTCCCAATGTTGCATGGTATGGCGAAACTTCCTGGATATTTTAACTTTGGGGAGCACTTCTCTCTCCAATTGCTGCATTATTCTGCTCTACACATCTTCTAATTTGCTTTATCAAACTTCTGTTCTATAGATTGTAGTGGCTTATGTATGACCTAATCTACCTTCCGCAATTGTTTTTTTTCCTCATATGGTGGTGGCCAAACCTTCTTCTCTCCCCTATCATTTTCTCTTGACCAATTCAGATGGCCTTCTTTCTCAGCTTGTAGGAAAGGAGAATTAGTGTTTGACTCTTCTAACTTCAACTGATTCTAGAGCTTATGCTCGAGTCTCCAGATTGGTGTTGGTCGGGACTCATAACCCAAATCTTCCTCCTTTTCTTCTTTTTCATACAGGTCAATCTCTTCAATCTCAACCCATTCAAAGGGAGATACGTGAGACTGCCCTGCCACATTTACTTCATTACAAAAGGGGATTTGACTTTGTTCCGTGGAGAGGGAATAATACTCATGTTATTCTTCTGGAGGGAACTGTGGATTCACTTCTTCCATCTCCATTTGGGCTAGAGTCTCCTTAGCCAACACTGCTTGGAGAGTTGTACATCTTCCATTTCTTCTTGCTTCGGATTCTCCACCGTGTCACTAGAGAGAGATCCTTTCAACCATTCAATAATGGCCTTACCCACCTGTCCCGAATGGATTTCAATATATCTCGGGGTTGCATCATGGCTTTGAACCAACTAAAGCAGAAATTAATGATTGGAACTTGGTTTCTCAGCTTGATGCAGATTAGGAAACCTTCCTTGCCGTCCAGAATTCTGATAATTTAATTGAGTCGGGGCAAAGGCATTCCATTGCTCGTTTCTCCATCCAAAATTTGGGAGGTTTCACCAACCAGGATTGTAGGTATTGGAGTACGGGTTGTTTCTGTTTTGAGCATACTACACACTTTCCACAGTGGATGTGAATACTTCAACTCCGTGTCCAGCACCACCATATAATTCACAGCATACAAATGGACTTTGTGCAAGCTTTGCTCTCAAGGCTGCTATCTTCTTTTTCAAGGCATCCATCTGAATTTGGATGGTTGTTTGAGTCTCTAATTAGTAAACTCCAACTGCCTTGCTTGAGCTAGGATTCTGCTCAGGCAAGCTCCTTGGACTTTCAGAGTTCCATTAGTAGCTGTTGGCTGCCATATTTTCCAATAAATCATATGCTTCATCAATGGATTTATTCATAAGTGCATCACTTGCTGCTGCGTCAATAATTGTTCTTGTCTAATTCTGCAGCCCATTGTAGAATGTGTGCACTTGTATTTAGAAATTGAATGGTGAGCGCATTGCCTTAATAGCTCCTTGAAACGATCCCAAGCTTCATCAAGAGATTCCTGGTCCAATTGGGTGAACAAATTGATGTCTTTCCTCAGCTTTACTGTTTTAGATGGAGGGAAGTACTTAGCCAAAAAAAAATTCAAGATCCATCCATGTGGTGATAGAACCTGAAGGCAGCGAATCCAACAATTTTTTTTGCCTTATTTCTCAGTAAAAATGGGAATAATCTCAACCTAGCATCTTCAGACACACCATTATAGTTGAAAGTATTGCAGATTTCCAGGAAATCTGCTAGGTGAGAATTTGGATAATCTCAACCTTAAATTGCTGGCTTGATTTCAAAATTTTTTGCAAGTATAGTCGGTCTTTGGATTCTAGAGTGTGTACCTCCAGCTTAAGGCACAGCAAATTCTCTCATACTTCTAGGCTCTTCTTCAGCCATTTCTTCCTCTCTTCTTGAGAACCTTTGTTGCCTAAGGTTGGCTCAAGCAGTCTTCTCAATTGCAGGATCAAATGGGATCGGAGCAAGGCCTCTACCTTCTTGCATACACAAGAGAGAGCAAGTATAGCAATTCAACTCAACAATCATCCTTCACAACAGCAAAAATTTTACTACAAATACACAAGAACAAACAAACACACAATCAGAACAAAATATTCACTCAATCAATTATACTAACTAACAGAACTAATTATTCTAACATCCAAGACTAATCAAATTACTCTATACAAAGCATGAAACTACGTTAATCAGATAACACTAATTACTCTAAGCCACATTATAGTTGTAGAGTCGAAGCCTAATAGCTGTAATAGTCCTCGGGAATGGCGCCAAAAACTTGGTTGGGCTAAGACGACACTTATAAAATTATACCCAAGCGTAAGTGCACGCGTCGTACCAAGTAATATATTAGACTCCAGATTGATCCCACGAGGACTATATTACGTACTAGCCAATGAATTCTCTACAGCTATATCTAACTTCTAAAATTAAAAAGAATTGTCACAGTATCGTATTGTAAAAACTACAAAAGAATATTAACTATCTAATTGTCACAGTACTAGCCTAGATTAGGAGTAGGGGGAGTGATTTCTTGTGATTACGGGTAGGATTCATGCAATTTAGCTAAGTGTGCAATTCACAGCTTGTTAGTTTGTCTGGAATTCCCTATACGTAACCCTCTTTCGAAGGGCTACGACCGTGCCCCTCTCCTTAGCCTGATTGTCTTTCGAGGCCACATGCCTAAATCAGGGGCCCATGAAAGATGCTGAGCCTAAAGCGACCACACGTGTCCGGTTGCTTCTTTTTATGTCCACTAACGCACCCCTCACCTGCCCTTTGTGGTCTTGCCACAATTTGGGGATCATACCCATAGTAGTGCTCTCTTCGTATTACCTTTCAGTCTCAACGAAACACATGAACTTGTAAAGGTCGTCAATATCTTCATGTTAAAGCTCCCCAATGGCCACTCACACTAAATTAAAGATAGATTGCACTTAAATAAACTAAAATAGCTAAGATTACAATAATCCAAAACCCAAAATCTCATTACTTCACTCACCCCCAATAGATTAACTACACACAATCTCGAATCGGGAAGAACCCCTCTCCATTGACATTCAATACATGATAGATAGGAAGAACAAAGATAAAACAGAGGCAAAAGACTTCCCTTTTGCAATTGAGCTTTTCCTTCTTCCTCCTTCAACGCCCAAAATAGCTCTGCTTCACTCCAAATGCTAACTCCGCCTCTTCAGCTTGGAGGCACGAAACCCAAAGTGTGGTTATAGTGCATATTTATAGGGGAGTCGTGTAGATTCCCCTTTTTAAAAGTTCCTGAACTGACGTGATGCCGTGTTGCGTGGAACTCCTCCGATGGCGCTAGGTCTTTGAGCCGAGTGTGGCACATGGAAAGTATACAGCGTCGTGTTACGTTGTTTTCTGCATTGCCAGCACTTCAACGCTGGCATCTGTTACCGCAACGCTCTAAGTGCGAAGATCAGCTTTCCAGGGTAGCCTTTTGTCGCCATGACCCTGTACGAGCGAGGATCAGCGCTCCAGTGTTGGATCCTGACGTTGAGGCGTTGTAGCTTCGAACATGGCGCCATGAGGCGTCACGTGCACTACTTCTCTTCTAGTTAGTGCCAAGACTTCCCTTATGACACCATGTGGCGCCGCCCTCTGTATTGCTCCAAAATGGTGTGTTTTTAGGCCAAAAACGTCTAAATTACCTCTTTCTCCTTCAAGTTGGTGTTTGGTAAATATGATCCACTTTTCTTCAGAATCAACAACAAAATTTAGTGAAATTGCAACACAAGTATATGAAAACTTGGCTTAAAAACGTAGCATAATTTCCACTAACCAAATACCCCCAAACTTAAACTTTTGCTCATTCTCGAGCAAAGGCCTTAACATAGAGAGTCAAGAATTTGATCATGTTGATCACAATGTGATAAGTAGATCATGCAACACTTATATACAAAAGCAAAATTTAAGACTCCGATTGATGGTGCATTCCTCCTATAGTCTTCTTTAACTGTGTTTCATTGCCTAAGAGAGATTTCTATCTTGCCCCACTTCTTATTCATTACTATAATGTTTCTCATTAGGTGCTCTTTCCATCAAACCACATTCTATGGACTTTGAATTTTACTCCTAAAATCCATATGCAAATTTCAAAGGCCGTTGTCCACTAATTGTAGAGAAGTGATCCTCAGATCTTTAGGACTTCATTAGGTTGTAATGGGGCTAGGGACATGGGTTGGTCAAAAACATTAATCAACAAGGTTTAAACCATTCAGCATTCTGGACTTAACCAGATTGATTGATTGAGATATGCTCTTGATCTAAAGCTATTCTCCCAAACTTAAACTTTGGCCATTTGGTAGACCACTTTTCATCTCTCTCCTTATTTTCAATTCAGAACTCTTTACAGTGCTTTAGTCATCTCTTTGATGTGAGACTGAATATTTACAATAGTCTGGCTTTTCAAGAGCCCCTTTTTTTAAATTTCATGCCCATTTTCTTTTACTTGTTGATCTTGGGGACTCTCAATCCCAATCTATTTTAGTCAAAAAGTTTGAATGGGGTTTTATATTAGAAGAAAGTTTCAAAAAAAAAAAAGCTAGATGGGTGAGTTGAAAGTCGATTTTCTTTGAAACAATTGGTTAAGAATAAGCTCAAAGTTTTGGTTGAACAAGGTAAATTACATGGGATAGCAATAGAAAGGTCCAAACAGTCAAAATATTGCCAAAGTCGTTTCCTTGGAGTCAATCCTCTATTCTATTACGCCTTGAGTTTCCTTTAAACCTTATTCTAGTCTTCTTAGAGTAAAATATATATGCATAACCACCAATCTAGGCACAAACCCAGCATCAATGAGATAATTAAAGTCATAGTTAGTGTGTGGCTTGATAAGAAAAAAAATTCTAAGTCTTGCTATTCTCTCTCATATCAACTATAACACAATGCCCATCAACGAGAATTCTTAATTTTTAGTAATGTAAGAGAATGTGTTACAAGTTATTTCATCATTTCACATTTACATAGAACTTGATCATGCGAAATAGAATAGTCACTTACTGCTTAAGGCATGCAATTCCCTATCCCCAAACTTAAATGTAACATTGTCCTCAATGTTTAAATTTAAATATTTAAAACAGAGGGCAGTGAGGGACTCCCAGGGTGTGCCTACTGACAGCTCTTCTTTGCTGCTCTATGGGGTTCTCTTCTGTTTCTGTCAGTATTTCCTGCTGCTCGAACTCCATTTTCGGTGTATGGTACACTGGGAATCCTCTTAAATGGGAGCAATGCTGCTCTGCAAAGCATTCATGCACTACAGTGATATAGTCAACATTATGTTTCACAACCTGTGCCAGGTTGTTCATCAGATTGCATTTTCTCCATCTGTTGTGCATAAGACATTTTTGGTGGCCCCCTAACTTAAATCGTATTTTCACTCAACTACCCTTATTCAATTCAACCAGGAAAGAGGAAAAAGAAGTGATCAATTGCAGAAAAAATGGGGCAAACATGAAAGGCACTTGGAGATCGTGTAGAGTATAAAGAGGGCAGTTTTTGGGCCATTAACTTGGAGATTAAAGTAAAGAAGTGGCTGATTCATTCAGTAACTGCTGTATTGAAGAAGGAAAAGAAAAACAGTCCGAAACTCACCTATAAATAAGGGTTTTGTGATCTGTTTGAAGCAAAGACTTGGAGCACGAAATTTTCTTTGGAGAATAGAGAAAGAAGGAGATTTATCTTGCCCTTATCACTCCCTAGCAAGAGAGTGAGAAAGACAATAGAGACAAGGCTGGGATATGCTGTAGAAGTAGAAGAACCCATTGGAAGCAAGCTGGTTTGTTGTCCCTGGAGGAAAAATGATTCTCTTTGAGGGATGTGTCACAGCAAGCTCTCAAAAGGGGAAAGATCCTGATCTTAATCTAATTTCCAACTTCTTATGCTTTGTTCCAGCTTTTTTCTTTATTTGTTATTCGAAAATCTCTTGTACCTTGGCTTTTGTGATGGTTTGGCTATTATTAAGATTGTTTGGACTTCATTTAATTTAGTGTTTGTACTTTTGATATTTAAATCACACTGATTTGTAGTGCATAAAATTTTCATCTGCATGAAATTGATCATTTTATGTGTGTTCATTAGATTTACAGCTTTTCGTTTTGTTATGCACAAGGTAATCAAAATGGTTAAATGAGGCAAATAGTTGGGTTTGGAGAGGTCACACCTATCTTCATTTCAACTAAAGCGTGATTTAAACCAACTATTTTGAACATGCTGGTAAGTTTAGTTTAGTTTGGGTTGATTTAATTCGTGCTTAAAATCAGAATTAATTAGAACATTTGCTCAATTTGTTTTAGTTATATGAAATTAAGGGGGAGTCCAACTACTGAACTTTTCTTTGTCAACCTATCAAGAGTATAACACCAGATCTAAATTTTAGTTATTACAATTTTTAGCCAAGGGATTGGGAGTGAAAAGCGGCAAGTAAATTGTATTTAGTAGATAAATAGTTCTTTGTTTTATTTTTCAAGTTTTTACCAATCCCCCGTAAACCGTGTAAGATTTATGTATTCCTATTAAAATAAATCTTAAATGTTATGCACAAAACTCCTCGTGGGATCGAACCTTTCTTACCCTATATTTTGTTGAAAATTATTTTAGGGGTTAAAAATTGATTTAATTTTGTGGCAGCAACGACATGTCATCAAGGACATCTCATGTCATCCTGGTGCTGTAGTCGATCGATGAGTTTCCGCTAGATGAGCTTCATTGGTTCTGCCAGAGGAGCATCAGAGGGATAGGGCACTTGTGCTAGCCCACACAATTCTGTGATCAATAAGGGGAAGTAGAGGCCTGACCTGAAGACTGTTCCACATCTATTTATCTCACTATGGATCAACCTTCCGATGTCAATCAGCACCCCTTTTATAATGGCATATAGCAGATATGCCCTGTCAATAGTAACATCAGAGGTGCACGTCGATTGAATTAAACGGGTGCAGATGAAGTAGAACCAAACTTTGGCCTTTGACAAAAGTCCAGCTTTCTTGAAATGCATATATGTCCCGTTTGCAGCCTGTACCCATTTGATTGGGAAGTCAGGGATTTTATCTACTACCTCCTCTATTGACATCTCAGCCCTCGTCCGAGCCAACCAAACCCATCATTGATGTTAGGTAAACCAAAAATAAGTATTTATCACTTCTCTACTATACGGCACCAATGTCCAGCGTACCTTGCACACCTTGTGTATTTTTCCTTCAAAATTCTCTTCTTGTGCCTCAGCCACATTGGCATAGAATCCTGCAGCATGCCAATTACAGGGGGTTATGGGTGAGCACGGAAGTTCTCCCATCCCTGAGCTAAAATTGTTGGGATGAATATAGTATCATTTACATCCATTCTAAATCCTCTCTCTAGGATTAACCCACTTCTTATTTCATTTAGTATCCCCCTCATGGCCGCGGCGGCAGAGACATGGTTCATCTACTTCTCCCCCAGGTCTCTTCCCCTTATTCTTGTAAGCGAGCTTCTTTTCTCTCACCATTGTGACTACTAAGCTCAGGAGTAAATGATTAGACGAGAAGAGAGAAAGGATGCCTACGTCAAATAATGCTCCCAATATAGGGAAAATTTCTCTTCGAGGTGCGGAAATCTTGCAGAGGAAGACTGCACAAATGCGAACGAGCTTGAATCTCAGTAGGACAGTAGGGAAAGCGTGAGTTTTCCGCTCGGATGTGGTTTGGAAATCGATTTCACTTCGATTTCGATAGTTAGGGTTTTAGAAGCTCTCATGTGATGCCCTCCCCTAGGGTTCATGCTTTGTCGCATTTGGTGGCTGAGGTATTTATACTTCTCATTTAAGTCACTCAGCGCCATGTGGTGTTGAGCTACCTCTCGCACGTTGCCATATCACCTAACATTATTTTCTGAAAACTGCCGCTGTACAACTTCACTTAACCCCCTTGCGGCATTGCTCTCGTATAGCATCAGTAACTACAAAGTTTAGATAAAGAAATGAATCAGGTGAATCATTCTTGAGTAAACCATAAAATCCACCATGGTTTAAGTAGCCGCAGGAACCTAAATCTCAAGTACCCCGAGAAGAGGTCGACTACAGAGAATCTCTTGTTGCAATTTATGAATAGTCAAGCTGCCAACATGGAAAGGCTTGAAAATCACGTTGGGAAGCTGATTAAAGCTATTAACAATCTTTCACAAGGAACCCTTTCAAGTGACCCTGAACCAAACCCAAAGAAGGGGGTGGAGCATTATAATGCTATATATTTACCCAATGGACGAGATCTTGGAGGAAGATATTCCAGGAGCTTTCTTCCATATACCACTTAACGTTACACTTTTGAGGATGCCATATGTGATTGGGAGCTAGTTTAAATTTCATGCCATACTTCGTTATTAAGAAATTCGATTTAAACAAGAGTTTAGCACCATCAAAGGAATTGATGCTAGGAGACGAATATATCACCTATCTCATGGGCATTGTTAAAAAATTTCTAGTCCAAGTATATAAGTTTGTGTTCCCTGTAGATTTTACTCTCTTGTGTATGGAGAGAACAGGGAAATGTCACTAATCCTTCGTCAACCATTTCTGGAAAACTCAAGAATAATCATTGACGTAGAAAAAGGTGAGCTCGTTATGAGATCCCTTGATGAATCCCTTGAGGAATGCATAGCCTTTGAGATGTATCATGAAGTAGAGAAAATTGTGGAACCGGAGGATATAGGTGGATTAATTACGGAAGAGAACCAAATGGAGAAAGTTGAAGAGGAAGAGAGCCTAATGGAATCTCCTCAATTTGTTGAAGATCCTTGTGCAAAGGAAGTAAAATACCCAACCTTGGTAGAAAACTAGTGGCTCAACATGGATGACAGGACCCAAGAACCCCAAAATATTGAGAGAAAAGTCAAGATGAGTCCAAAGGAATTGGGGCATGTTCAGACTCCATCAAAGAAGTTGGTGAAGGCCCTCAAGAAGAAGGAAGCGCAAACCTCTCATCCGTATCAACCATTTGATAGGCCTGTCCCGCAATACGCAAGAAGATCCATATAGATCTTTTAAAAACGTCAGGGGAAGATATAAACGTCAATGTGGAAGGTCAGGGAACGGTGGTTCATCTTCCAACTCATCATCTGATCCAGATTAGAGAAAGAGATTGAAACTCTAGCCAAGGACTTTAAACAATGGTCCTTGTGGGAGGTAACCTACGGTTTTGAAAATTTTTATTGACAACAATTTTTTGCTAACATAGAAATTAGGCAAATAAGTGGTTAGCATTTTAGTTAGTTAGCTTTGAGATATGAGTGTAGAGTTATTTTACTTAGAAATTTGAATTTAGTAGAAAATAAATTTTAGGAAGAAATAAGCTGGCATTGCCAGTTGTGGGCACTATGGCCCTAACTCAGCGCCACATGGTGCCGCGTCCGGCTGAAATGGCATAAAAAGGTTTTGTGGGCTACCCAACCTGAATAAGAACGTTATATATTGGGTGTGGAAAAGAACTTCACATAAAATACCCTAAAACCTCTCTTCCAAAAGAGAACCCTCTTCCTACTCTGAAATCCATCCATCTAGAAACTCCAAGTCACTATCCTAAAGAATAAAAATCATCTCTTACATGGTTCCAGCCATCAGAACATCAAATGTGTGAGCTCTGAAGGTGGTAGCCTGTAATTTGAGGTAAGACTTTTAATTTTCGGAGAGAAGAGTAGTGTGATTTGGGGGATTTTAAAAAAAAACAAGGATCATGGTTCCTAAAGCGGATAAGGGAAAGTGTAAGGAAGCATGGGACTCAGAGATCTTTGTCTCAGAAGAGTCATACAAGAACTATGTGAATGACATTAAGAATAAATCTCTCATACCTGAGAGGGGTATTGAGGTGATTGATCCTGGGGTAGGTTTTATGAAAGGAATATTATAGATATGCATAGGAAACACTTATGATCTCGGCCTGTAGGAGGGTATGTTCCCTTGGTCACAGAGCTTTATGCCAACCTTAACCCCTATGAGGAGCCTAAGGTGACTGTGATCAACAAGTATATCCTCACCCCGAGATGTCCAGATGAATTTTCTAATTTGGAAAGGGAGTTGAAGCCACAAGAAGTTAGAAAAGTTTTTATGCCCCAATGGCTCTACTTGGAACATGGTGGGAAATGAATACTAATTGATAGCGTCTTCATCAATATGGTTTCCAACACTAGTAAAAAACCTCATTCCGCCGACGGATGGCGTCGGCTGAAAGAGAATCGGCCAACGGACCTGGGCCAGCCGTCGGCCGATTCTACGGGGTTTTAAACCCCCGGCGGAACGTTGGGTCTGATTTTTAGCCCAAAAAAGTGGGATCGTCAGGCCCATCTCCCGTGCGCCCTGAATATCGACGGTACTGTTGTAATTTTTTTCCCCACGCCCGCGCTTTCGTCTTCCGGCTAGGTCTTGGTCTCCGGCGTAGTTTTCCGACTGAGACCTTCGGAAATAGTTCAGGGAGCGTTCTCATCGGAATCGAAAGCATTTTCGGCCATCTCCTCTTCAAAAACCCTCCGGAAATCTTCAGGCGAGCTTCGACCTCCGGAAATGTTTGAGGAAGTATAACTGGTTGTTTGAGGTCAGATGTAGAAGCCTTTTGAAGAAGCAGCTTTCCCACTGAAAGTTGGGGAGATCAGCGACGTTGTGGACACTGATAGTGGTGTTCACATAATCTACGGAACTGGCTGATTATCTGTCTCATCTTACTTTTGGGGGCTCCAACACCCTCAAAACCTGGATTTATTTCAACTTCTATTTACTTGTCGTTCCATTTGTGGATCATTAACAGAGCAGTGTTCAGTAGATGTGCTCAGAATGTTAGCTAAATACATATATGTCACGTTGAAACAATTTTGTGTATTAATACTTGAATTCATAAAGCCGATGTGGCGGTGCTGGGAGTTGTGGAAGATGGGGTGTCTCTGAATCAAACATATTTCCCAATATGTGGCTCCTTCAATCCCTTGGATCTTTGGCCTTTTAATTGTTTGGTGGGTGAATATGAAACCCAAGTCATTTCATCATCAAAGAATTGCATATTTCCATTTTAACTCTATTTGATGTGCAGGTGTTAAAAATGGGGAAATCCTTTACCTGCCTTATTAAAGTTATATATACAGATATATACACAATGGAATAAGCTTCATATCTTTCGATAACTATTTATGTTTGTGATATATATAGATGTTGCCCCTTCTAATGATGAACTTAAGTCTAATACATAATCGTAATCATGCTTCTGACTTGATTGATACAAGTGCACTTCTTGTTAATGTTCATTTAGAACGTATTGCTGAGGGTTCTTAAAGCCAAGTATGACTTTTATTATGGTGGGTCTCCCTGTATAACCTACTCTTAGAAAGGCTGTTGCCCTGCATTTTCGAAACATAACTGGACTTGATGGTTTGTCTTGTTATTGTGGTGTGATTGACTTCGAGTCGGATAGAAATTGGCCAACGCACCCTGCTTGATGATTTAACAAATGTTGCTATCTCTGTACTGATTTTCTTCAAGTTGCACTGTAGTACATGTCTAGTTAATTATGTGCAAAGTCAGGTCTATATCATGTTTTAGATCACTGATTCAGTCAGCTCGGTTAAAGACTGCTCTGGCAGGGCAGCTTTCCGTTGTTCCTGGTATAAATGAAATGATATATTCTTCCCCACAATGGTGAATATTATCAAAGAAAGAGCAATGTAAAGGAAGTGCTATGAAAATAAATAACCAGCTCGTCATGACTGGAATAGGGATGATGTATAAGATAGGCTATATATGAGGGTGTTGTCCTCAGATGAAGTTCTGCTGCTTGATGCCAATCTGTATGAAGAAGCTTCAGTAAGAGCTGAACAAGAAGTGCTGCATAAAGTCTCATTATAAATATATTTTTCTAAAAGGGAATTAAAGAAATTATAGAGTTGATACATGCAACTGAGATATCTACCCCGACTCTCAACTGTATCAACAGAAGTCGTTTGTTGGTTTTGCTCAATTAATAGCTGTTGAATTTATTCTGACATAACTCTCTGTGCAATCTCTCCATGTATGCAATCTTCCTCTCGCACAAGCTGCTGCAGAATGAAAGTTAAGGATTTATCTTCTGTTATCTCTCTATCTCTCTAATTTGCTTTCTGTCACTTTTATGGGCCTTCAAGTCCAATTAGCATTTTCCTTGAGAAACAATTTTGTTGTACAAAAGCACTTCGTATTTCGCCAAGCATTATGTTCTTATGTCTTGGTCCAGATGTTAACTGCTTAAACATCAGAACTAAAACTCAGCTAGATTCTTTGAATCATAAATTCATAAGTTCATAATTACTTCTCGTAATTATATTATTTGTTGGTGCTGACTGACTGTTCTGCTAGTTCTGAGACTATTGGAATCCTCAATCGATCTATAGATCTGCTATTCATTATTTCTCCTCTATAATCTTCTGTTTTCTATGGATCTGGGTTCCCTTTTATTATGTTGTGTTATCCCTTTTAAAAATAAAAAGTCGTTTTTCCATCATAAAGCTATGTTTTTTAACATTTTTCCCTTCTAAATTACAACAGCCATCATAGTTATGAAATTATTGTTATGACAAACATCTATTGCACCATAGCAAGCTATATGTTTTTTTTATGTGATATGTGTTTAGTTTTCAAACATTCCGCCGACACACCCCCACACGTCGGGGGATTCCATTCCGCCGACGCACCCCCACACGTAGGGATGCTTTGGGGGAATCCATTCCGCCGACGCTGTGACGTCCATCGTTGGACGCTTTACTCCGCCGACGGCTCCCAGAGTCGGCTGACCCAATTGGTTTGTGTGACGGGTTTTTTTTGTCTCACAACTGGTTTTTTCGTTGGCTGACTTCTCTGCCGACGGACGTTCTGATGACATGGCGTTACCCGTCATCGGATGTCCGCCGACGGGTATTTGTGTTCCGCCGGCGCCTTTTGGTCGCCGGCGGACTGTGGTTTTGTAGCTGTGGAAGAGAGTAATTAGAACGATACCAAAGTCTCTCCGTCCTAAGCACCAAGTATAGAAGAAAAAGAGATTTGTCCAAAGAAGCTACAATAGTACCAAGGGCAATACCAGGCTGAAGTGCTTCACATACTATACAATCTGAATGTGGGAAGCTCTAATGGAAGTGTTCCAGATGATAAAGATGGTGATGAAGAAGATGAAGATGAAGAGGAAGAAGATTAGCAATGACAAGCATTAGGAATTGAGTGAGCTTAAAGCTTAAGTTAGAGTTTTAAGTTGGCTTAAGCTCATAATAGATTTGCATTTATGTAATGCTTTTTTTGTGTAAATATTTATATAATCATTAGTGAATATAGTAGGTTGTTTTGCTACAGTTATTTGTAATTTTCATCAAGAATGTAATGATTACGCTTGAATGAGATTTGATGAAATTTTGCAATTTGTGGGTAGTGTAAATAGTTTCTTTAATAAAATAGAACTGATGTAATAAGGCTAAAGAGTAAAAAGGGCAAAGAAATAAAATTGGAGATTAAATTTCGAATCGTAGAAAAAAAGAGGAATTGGTAGAAGGCAAGCACCACAGCCAAAATTGCCATGCAGTGCGGGAGTGTCCTGTTAAGGTTATAAAGTTTAAGTTAAAATTTACACGACGCGGCGTCAGACTCATTCAAAAAATAAAAACCCGATTAACTCAAGCAACATAAGCTGAGTTAATCAAGTCAAAGGCAGTGAACCTAATGCGGACTTTTACTTCCAAGACTTTACATCCTGACGTGGCGTCCACGTTGCAGTCCAAGTACGAGAAAACTTGGAGAAAATCTGTAAGATTTTATTTTTCTAATAAAATATTATCTATCTATTCTATGGGTAAACCTTAAACCCTAGATTTTCTCTTACCTGGACCGCCAACTATGCAGCCATGTTACGATGTAAAACCTCGAAGTAAAATCATGAAGTACTGATATCATTTTTCATAGAAGAAACCCCCTGGTATTGAGCAACATTACCTAAAGTTTTTTCAATCGCCTGTAGTGTTGACAAGGCTCCCCACGACATCAAACTCCCTTTTCCTTCTCATTTCTTCTTCCTAACTCTTGCCATTGCGATTTTCTTTCAAAAGTAAGTGTTGCCAAACAAACAAGGAGGTGGGTTAACTCTTTTCCCTCGTGTTTTCAGTTAGATTTTTGAGATATACCCCTTGGAGAGGACTAGGAATCTGTCAAAGAAACAAAAGACTCAAAATCTCAAGGATTAAAATAGTTTAAATATTTTTCAATGGCGGCAACAAATAGAGAAAGGCATATTAGGCTCAACATACGACCATAAACAAATAAAGGGGATTCCAGTTGCCTGAAAATGATGAAAGATTCTTGCCTTTAATTAGAAGGGATTGGGAAAAGTTGTTTGAACACCTTGAGCCAGCCATTATTCCCCTAATTCATGAATTTTATTATAATGTGGAGACCGAGGTAGTACAGGTTCAAAGTGCGCCTCAACAAATTTGCATGGTCAGAAGAGAACCCAATCAGGTTTGGTAGGGCGGCCATTTTACTCACTGCCACACGTGATTAAGTGCACACCGTGCATGCAATTCCTCAATTAGACTCTCAGATCAGAAGATGAAGTGGCCTAATAGAGAAATACGGTTGTAGAGCACTTGGAAGAATCTACACGTACATAATTCCTTAATCCATAAATTGTTTTACAAAATACGTGAGGGAAGTGAACTAATCCCAAGCATGAGGACGTGAAATTACATCCCTTGGCACTAATTTTTATCTTCCCGTGACCGACTCACAGTTTAGGTTAATATTACACTTTAGTTTTAATTCACATTCGATTTCTATTATCTAGATATATAGTTAATTGGAGACAATTATATTTTTCAATCTCCTACTTCCCTGTGGGATCAACCTAGTCTTACCATTTTTACTACTTGTTACGACATGTGCACTTGTGTATGGCACAAAACCTACTTAAGTTAGTTTTTGTCAAACAAATTTTTGGCGTTGTTGCTGGGGAAGGTTTTTTTGATTGACACTATCACGAATGCAAGTTAGTTGTAGTCTAGCTGTAGTTTGGTGCATTTAGTTGATTTGTTTTGTATTTAGTTCTTTTGCTTATTTATTAGTTAGAGTTTTATCTACATTTAAAAAAATTAAAAAAGAGAGATTCGGAAATTGGTTGCTTTCTTGCATGGATGGTTGCTTGTGTACTTGAATACTGAATTTTGATTGGACTCAGTCCTTGTATAGAGGTAATTATGTGGAGAATCATAATTCTTATTCAGGTCCATCTTCTAGCATCTCTCAACAATTGGGTCTCTCATGATGGAGGTCCTCCTTTTGGGTTTGGTACAACCCGTTTAAATTGTTGTTTCCTTGACCAAGCAACTTCATCATATGGAGATCAATTCGGCGGTCCTCCTTTTGAGGCAAAAGAAAAACATTTTGTTGGGGAAATTATCCAAACTTCTCATAGGAGAACAATCAACACCATATGTCTATGCCAGATATCATAGACCACATTTCAGTACTCCCAACCTTTACCCAACCCTACACCCTCCACTCCAAGAGCTCAATGGTGAGTCCAATGAGCAAATTCTTCTAAGGTTACTTGAGGATCAAGAGGCGTATAGAGAAGACCAAGATATGTCATTTTACACATTGCCAATTTGATAGGACCACCTTGTGTAGAGATTGAACCTTTTGTAGATAGTGGTTTTAGTTTGGAGGAACCTGCATATATCTCAAACCCACCTTGTATGAACCCAAAACCATAACCCCACTATCGCTTAGAATTTCAAAGTCGTTGGATGGCTGAAATGAGGGAGTAGAGTGTATCCTGAATTGTCATCTGATAGGAAATCCTATCGGAGCAAGACTTATAAGTGTACCATGGTATATTCTGATTTGAGCATGGCCATTTGAAGCCCATGGAGGCCCCTAGGAGTGAGAGCCACCTTGAGAAAATAATAGAGCCACCACCAAAGGAACCCGAAGTGGTTAGTTGTGAGTATAAAATTTTTGAGGATGAAAAAAAAGAGGATCAAATTTATGATCCTACCTTTGATTGCTTTCCACAACTCCATTTTGAGGATCCTTTTGGTGGTTTGGTCTTTTTTGGATCCCTAGAAATAGCTCACTAACTTCCTCACATGTGCTTACTATTGAAAGGAAGCAAGAGGGTATAAGTGTTGAAGAAGAGGAGGAAGTGAAATTGAAGCCGAGTTTGGCAGAAGGGACAACTTTTAAAGATTATCTAGAGAATTATTCCATGGAACCTAGTGAAACTTGGATAGGCATTCAGTGTGAAGAACCAATTTCAAGAGAGGAGAGATTGGAAAATCTAGAGGATCTAGAAGAGTTCTTCCTCCTACCCCATACTCCAACCTAAAATAAAGGTTGAGATTTTTGTTAGAAAAGATTGGAGGGGTGTTAAAACACTTTGCCAAATTTCAGTTTTGTTAATCCTTGAGGCAAGGTGTAGGAGTCTCTCACCCTCTTTTTGAGTCACTTGGGAGATTTATGAGGAGAAGTGAAATGATCAAGGAAAAGTGACTAAATCCGGGAGGAATGGATAGGATGTCTCTTTTTTTTGCTGTAAATAAAAAAAATATATGAACTGTATTTTGTAGGCCTTCTTTAAATTATGCTTGTGTGTTCATTTTTATATTAGAGTATCTTGTGTGTTTCGTGCTCATTTTTGTTATTTCACCAAAGGCATGTTTAATATGAATTCCTGGAATTTAAATTGGTGCTTTTTGAGTGTGGATGTGTGTTTAAACAAGTTTTGATATTTTGAATAAGTTAGAAGAATAGTATAAATTTTATATACATGGGAAAGAAATTTTTGTGAAAAACAAATGAGGTTTCTACTGTTTGTGGACGCCATGGCACTGTTGTGGCGGCGCACAAAGTGAGCGCTACACCGTACTAAGGAAACAAATTTATTTTGTAACGTCAAAACCATTGAAAGTTATTCATCGTAGGTGAAAGTTAGTCACACAAGCCACTCGAATCGACCGATTTGGTCTGTTTTGGTGTGCACACAACCCAGCAACTAAAGTTGTTAGGTGTTGCGTGAAAGGCTTGGCATCGCGACGCCATGGCTCCTAGCCAGAATTTTTAAACCACGCGCGCTCCAGCAACATAAGTTGTTGGGTGTCACGCGATAAGCCCAGCGTCAAGACACCACAGCACCAACCTGGAAATAAACTTTTAGCCCGGCGTCCACAAGGCCAGCGCTCTAAGAGGTGCAGGAGCCTCAACTTCTCCTCATTTCTTCACCCTTTCTTCTTCTCTGCAGCTCTAGAGCCCCAGATGTTGGTTCCCCTTTGCTGGAGGAGCGATTTCAGCCATCTTTCAGGCAGATTGGAGGCAAAAGTCAAATTAGTTGGCTCCTACTCCTTTATAGAGTTGGTTTTAAATAGAGAGATGGATAGGATGAAGAATACTGCGGATAGGATAGGAATCCAAGAGCAGTAACGGATTTTAACCGCTTTAGATTTGTTTCTGAGAAAGCGGCAAGGAAATGGGAGCATTTTGAGAAGTAGGTGATTAAAGAGATAGGAACTGAGATACCACTAGGCTGGGACAGGTTTTGCTCTCAGCCAGAGCCTGCCATAATGGGTTCGAGAGTTCTTTGCCAATGTGGAAGAGGTACAGTAAGAGGTCAGACAAGTGATCTACTTTGAGGCATTTTGCATTGTCCGAAATCACTTAGAAGTGCGCTTTGACTGAGCGGCTATCAATGTGTATTATGGAGTAGTTGATATTGAAGATAACATGGATCAGTTAACGTAGACAGTCCACCCAAAGGTTTTCACCAGATTTCTTTGTCCTCATGGCACCACATGGGACTTACCAGAGAACAGGCAGCGCCTGTACTTCCAGAAGGCAGACATGTCTCTAGAGGCCAAGGTATGGATCCACTTCATCTATAGTCAACTCCTTCCTACTACTCATCACAGTTTGTTCCTCATTGATTATGATATGTATAGTTTAATTTAATTTTTCTTTCACAAATGTGTTAGTATTTTGTGTGTTTTACTTTGGATAGTATAGTGTTTTTTATTTTGTTTGGTTTTTGGTTTAATGAAAAAGAGATACCCATGAGTCGCACTTCCATGGTCATTCTTTGAGTCATTTTGCACAGTTTATCTTTAAAGCAGACCTCCAAGGTTGGCCATCATCATGGGAGAGAAAAGCGTAATTCATGTGATGCGTTGTCACCAGGGAGTTTTGTCTACCCCTCTTTTTTTTCAATTGAAGTAAGCCACTCACGAGTCAAAGTTTTTGTGGCTAACTCTCTATGCTTGGTATGTGGTTCGTATGGTGGATGTGCTTCTAGAACTAGTTTCAATATAAACTCGAGGTGGTATGGAAGTAATTTGACTCCAAAGAAATGATATAGGCCATGTTTGGACATGTTGAGACTTTCTAGCCACCTTTTGCATATTTGCTAGTCAACCAAAGTTTGAGCTTACATAAACCTCGTTTTCCATAGCCAAATTTTATTTAGCTATATAGTGCAGTGAAATGAAGCAACTGGATAGGTAAGAAGGAAAGAAAGGAAGAAAGTGTTTGCAAAACAAGTGACAGTTGATGACTAAGTGAAAAGTAGGCTAGTCAAAATGAAAATAAATCAAGCAAAGTGCTTGATGGAAGAAAAAAAGAAGAAAATGGCTGAGAAAGTGCAAAACAAAACTAGTTTGGGGAAACTTTTGGTGGGAACTCACTATAAGTAGGTTCGGTCATATGATAAGAGAGACATAACCTCTTGTTGATTGACCTTTTTGCCCTTCCTAGGTCCCTGGCCTCAATACAACCTAAGGAAAGTCCTAATGATCATAGGAACAATTTTTCATGATTATTGAGAGTTTGCTTATGGAGTTCTATGATCAATTTCTCAAATGCATGACTTGTGGTTGATGGAGAGAGCAGTAGTGTGGGGGTCATTTGATTTGGTGCGTAGTGGGGAAAAGTAGATTGTAAATGAGTTAGGATCTAAAGAATAAATAGGAGTGTAATTGACCGAACAACATCTTGCATTTTTTGAATTCAGTTGCATGATCAAAACATCATCATCATGTAGGATAGATCATTCAAATTTTGTGTGTGGGGTTCCTTGTGGGTGAACGAGCAAGAATTTAAATTTGTGGCGTGATTGAACTCATTTATATCATGTTTTCCTTGCCCTTTGGGCCATTGTTTGTAGCTAAAATGACGAAGATATCCCTAAAACAGAGAAGGAAGAAGCCAATGTCGTGGCCAAGATGTTGGACGTTCCGACCCCCAGGAAACGAAGCACATAAGTGTTGCCAAGGAGCCAACGCTCCTGCACTTGCTCTATGGTGCTGGAATGCAAACTCCAGCACTCTTGCGCTCGCTTTATAGCGCTGGAATGCTCCAGAGCTCCTATGCTCGCTCTATGGCGCTGGAATGCGAACTCCAGCGATCCTGCGCTGGAGTCTGGCACTCTGTGATGTTGCGTTGTGTAAAGTTGGGCCGAGGTCTATCCCAAAATGACTAGCCGAAATTAGGTAGCCTCTTTCCAACTAATAACTTTATGTGGAACTAAACCCTAACACTCTCCCGCATGTGTGGGCCTTCTTTTGGGCTTCTACACGTGGACAACTTGGGTGAAGGCTCTATGTGGGAATAAACTTGTGGGTCTGTAAGGCCCATCAAGATTTTGACATGGTATTAGAGCGGGTGCTTGTATGTGGGCCTCCACACAAGTTGTCCACGTGTAGGAGCCCAAAAGAAGGCTCACACATGTGGGGGAGTGTTAGAGTTTATTGCCACATAGACAAACGAGTAGAAAAGATATTGACTTATTAGTAACAAAGAGGTTTTGCTAATGGGTTTTACCCCAAAAGGCATCATTATAATGAAGATATGGGTCCTTTCTTTTATACCCTTGATTCCGGCCACTTATTTTCAATGTAGGACTAATGCTCTTAAAACTCCTCATCACGTCCAGGCCAGGCTTATACAATAGGCATGAGAAATGAACAAACTGGACATTATCTTATAAAGCCCACAAACATATTGGGTCTCGCCTTCTAGAGCCCACAAACAAATTAGGTCAAACTCACAGACAAATAGGGAGGTTCTGGCCCACGCACGAAAAATGGCTCTAATACCTTATAAAGTTGGGCCAAGGTCTATCCCAAAATTACAGGCCGAAGTTAGGAAACCTTTTTCCAACTAATAAGTCAAGATCGTTTTTACTCGTTTGTCTCTGTAGGACTAAACTCTAACATGCTAAACCAGAAAAATTGTCCTGGCATTGTGGCCAAGTGCTCAGTGCTGCGACCCCGGCATTTTCTAAAGCAAAAATGTGTTGTTGCAGGTCGTTTAAGTTTACGCTGAGCATCACGACGCGTAACAACTTACTATTCATGTACAAAACCGAAATTAGAGAATTTTCAAGGGCCTTCTTCCGTTCATATGGGAGACGCAAGAGCACATTTTGGGGGCAATATTGGGCAAAAAGTACGATTAAAAAGACTTCTTTGAGCTGATTTTGTGCCCCCAAAGCTTGGAAAATAATCAGGGAGGACGATTCAACCTTGTGGAGCTCAATTTCTACTAAGTCTTTCGTCCCTAGTTCTCTTTTACATTATTTGTACATGTATATTACTATGTACATATGTTTCAGCGTTTGGACATGTTTATTTTGATGTGTTTAATTTGTTTACCCCTTTGGGAAATGTAATAATTGTTTTGTGTTTTGTGTTAGTAAACTTTTCCTTCATTGGAGTTTTTGTTGCATGATTGTGTGTCTAAAGCGTGCTAAATGTCGATTAATTGTCTATTTAACTATTAATCATTAATAATGAACGCTTAGTGATCCTGAAAAGGTAGTTTTAAGTATATTACGTGTTAGGAAACATGTGATGCTTCACCCCAATGATTTGGATAGAGGAGTTTGCAAGTGAGATTAGGAATAACTCACTGCCACACGTGATTACGTGGGCACCATGCATTGGATTCTTCAATTAAACTCTGAGATCGGAAGATGAAGTGGTCTAATACAGAAATACAGTTGTAGAGCACTCGAAAGAGGCTTATATGTGCATAATTCCCTGATCCGTAAAGTGTTTGACAAAAGACCTAAGTGAGGGAAGTGAGTTCATCCACAGCATGGGGATATGAAAGTACATCCCTTGGCCCTAATTTGTATCCTCCCAAGACTGACTCGTAGTTTAGGTCTAGTTTCGGTTAGTTTTACACTTAGTTTAGTTTCAATGCACGTTATTAATTAGTTAAATATAGTTGAACGTAGACAATTATTGTGCTCAATCTCCTACTTCCCAGTGGGATGGACCGGGTCTTACCAATTTTACTACTTACTGCTTCATTATTTCCTCAGGATAGAGGTCAAGAATGTCGGTAACAGATTACATTGCTCGTAGCCAAGGTATTCCAATGATCTGTTACATCGTCTCTTTAATGGACATCAAGCCTCTTGCCACTCTGGTTGTGGTCGGCTCAAAGCTTTCCAAATTCAATGGTGTCCCTCTTTCTAATGTGATGGAATATAGAACTATGGCTGGTGCCATTCACTTCTTAATGTCGACTCTTCAGTTATTCAATATGCAGTTAATCAGTGTTGTCAATTTCAATAGAACCCAACAATTAAATACCAGACGATTGTCAAATGAATTTTGCACTATGTCGAAGGTACACTTTCACATGGTGTTTGTATAAATCTTTCTCAAACGTGTCTATTTCCATCTATTGCATTTTATTTGGTGGTTCTCTCATCTCTTGAGCTTTCAAAAAGCAATCCACAGTGTCACGCCGCCAGATTGACCAAGACACGAACTCGGTCTTCTGCAGTATGCGGCCAAGCTCTCAAGTCTATCCTAGACTAGTCAGCCTAACTCCACCCAAGACCTTGACGAAAACGACAAAACAACACTCAAATTGTCAGGGGAAAAGTCTAACTTAATTATTCAATGGAAGATTGACTCTTGTGAGCTACAAGTTCCAAATAATAAATAAGAAAATACACTACATATCTATAGGTGTGCGACTAGTGTATAATTAGACATAAAACCCCTAATAAAATAAGATCTTATCCTATCTAAATATTTTATCTAAGTTCAAATTCAAGTCCATTCAAATTCAAACATCCTATCTCTTTTCCGAATTTAAAACTCTATTTAAATTTAAATGGTTGTTCATCCTTGGTCCAGTTCGCTACGATTCGTTTATCCTATGACCTATCAGTTGGCTGTACGGTTCGAGGTTGGTTTGGGTCAGATGGAAAACCAAACTAAACAGCCTGCCTTTGGATATGTACAACTGCGGTGGAGTGCGCCCATTGCCCTAGGTTTCATCTCGCCCCGAACATACTCTCACTGACATAATGTAGATGTCCTCGTCACATTACTCCACTATCTTTGGACCTCTTGATCTGGGACTTCAATATTCATTCTAGTAATAGAGGAATTCCTGCTCCAAACTCTCAATTCTTGCTTCTTTCTCCAGATCCTCCAATCAAGAGATAAACAAGTGAAGAAAAACTCTATAGGTCAGAGTCCCCTTACCAGTAGTGCTTGTCATGTCGTCAACGCGCTCTGGTACCAAGACCCGAACTCGGTCTTCTTCAGCGTGCAGCCTAACTTTCAAGTCCATCTGAGGCTAGTCAGCCTAAATCAACCCAAGACCTTGAAGAAACAACAAAACAACACAAACGGTCTAGAGAAAAGTCTAAATTAATTACTCAACAAAAGATTGACTTCTTTGAGCTACAAGTTTCTGATGATAAATAAGAAAATTCACCATTTATTTATAGGTATCCCACTGGTGTATAAAAAAACATAAAAAACACTAATACAATAAGACCAAGATTTCAACCATCTCAGCCTTGCAACTGACTAAGGACAAAAAAAGGGAGATACCTCAAAAGTGGCAGCCTTTGTGGAAGAAGAGAAGGGGGGAAGATCTACCAGAAGAATTATCAGTCAAAGGGGAAAGAAAGGGCCCCCAGAGCTATCCTATCTAGATATCTTATCTAAGTTTAAATTCAAGTCCAATGAATTCAGACATCTTATCTCCCATTTAAATTTAAAACTGTATTAATATTTAAATGGTTGTTCATCATTTGGTCCGGTTTGCTATGGTCCATTTATTCTCTGACCTGTATGGCGACTGTACGGTTCAAGTTTGGTTTGGGTAAGATGGAAACCCAAACTAAACGACCTGCCTTTGGATATGTATAGTGGCAGTTGGGTACACCCATTGCTCCTGGCTTCATCACGCCCCCTAACACAGTCTCATGTTCTAGTTTTGAAGCCGAATATTGAGCCTTGGCCCTTGCAGCTTCAGAAGTATATTGGATTCTATAGTTGTTCAAAGAATTGCACATATATCTCCAATGCCCTAAGACAATTTGGTGTGATAATATGTTTTCCACTCAAATTGCTGCCAATCCATGGATGAATGAAACCCGTGGAATTGGATTATCACTTTGTTCGAGAACAAGTCACTAATGGTACTCATTGAATTTCCTACATTCCACCGAAGACCAACTTGCAGACATTCTCACAAAAGGCCTTCCAAGTGAACAGTTCTAAAGGTTACTAACTAAACTTAATGTCTTTATAGTGCCGCTCAATTTGTAGAGGTGTGCGAAAGATATGGTTCAAAATTCTCTAGATTCATATCGCAATCCAATCTTCACAAGTCTATCTAAATCATGTACTATTTATGCACTTATATATATATATATATATATATATATATATATATATATATGCAAATGAGTAATGCTATGCACACGGTAGTCGTGTGCATATTTAAGCACAGCCTGACGTGGATGGTTTAGGTGGCCATCCATGTCATACGCTGGGTCGGTAAACAAAAAAGCCACCGGGTTCGACCCTCCCTCTCCTTCCTCGTGTCGCCTCCCTCAACCCTCGCGTTGTCTCCCTCCCATGGCATCCATCTCGCTCCTCCCGCAGCCTCCCATCTCGCTTCCTCCCGTGCCATCCCATATCTCTTCCTCCCCTGGACTCTCTTCTCGCTCCCTCCCACAGCCTCCATAGCATTACTCTTTGAAATTTTGAAGGGTTTCCTTTTCCCTTCGCGAGCCGTTTAACATTTTATCAATTTCCAAGAAATTTCTTTTCATTTCTTAACATTGTTATTCTACTATACTTCTTATCCCTTTTACTGTTCTGCTAATAATGTGCTAGCATGCTGAGGGTTGTTTATAGTGTCTGTAGTAGACTTACTCAAAGCTTGTGTTGATCTACCTGTGAAGAACTTCCTTTTGCACAACCTAGCTTAATTTGCTATTTCCAGAAATCAACTATCAAACTTTACAAAAAAATCCTAATGCATATATACAGGTCTCTACAATGCTTCAACACTATAGAAGTGTCAATAAATGATTCTCTTAAAGATCATCTAGTAGCTCAATCTGATTGCTTCTGTAGTATTTTCATCACTTGGTTGCATTTTCATCATTTTCTCCAGGAACATTATTCACTCACAAAGTGATTCAAAAGATAATCAGTTTGAAGATGCTTCTTTGAGCCCCTCAAAGAAGATTCAAAAGATAATCTGCTGGAGGATGATTCTCATAAGTTGTGTGAAGAAGACTATTTTAGCCCTTCTATCCTTGCAGAGAAGTTAAAGGAGGAATCTGTTCTTTCAGAAAACGAGTGAGTGTTTTTATAAAATATGAATCTATTTCTCAGTTCACTGTTTTCTTATCTATACTACAGCTTGTGGTATGAATAATCCTCAAGTAAATATGTAACATGTCTATAAGCATCTCAGCTTGTCCTTTACAGTCCTTAAATTTTCTACAATATCGACTATTAATTGCATCTAAATTTGTATGTTTTCCATCAACTTCAAATACAGATGGACCTCTATTAGTCAGGAAATGGAGCAGAAATGCAAATATCATGCATCATAACTCTAAAGTATATTTTAGATAAGCGTTCATGAGTAATAACTGAATCAAACCTGTTCTCATACAGTTATTACTCATGAACGCTTATCTAAAATATACTTTAGAGTTATGATGCACGATATTTGCATTTCTGCTCCATTTCCTGACTAATAGAGGTCCATCTGTATTTGAAGTTGATGGAAAACATACAAATTTAGATGCAATTAATAGTCGATATTGTAGAAAATTTAAGGACTGTAAAGGACAAGCTGAGATGCTTATAGACATGTTACATATTTACTTGAGGATTATTCATACCACAAGCTGTAGTATAGATAAGAAAACAGTGAACTGAGAAATAGATTCATATTTTATAAAAACACTCACTCGTTTTCTGAAAGAACAGATTCCTCCTTTAACTTCTCTGCAAGGATAGAAGGGCTAAAATACTCTTCTTCACACAACTTATGAGAATCATCCTCCAGCAAATTATCTTTTGAATCTTTTTTGAGGGGATCAGAAGAAACATCTTCAAGATGAGATTTTCGTATCTAGATAGGGTTTCGGCAGAGAATACAAATCGAGGAGCTTGTCCTTGCTGCCTACCTTTAAACTCGAAAAGAGGATCTGATAAACGGCTCGCGAAGGGAAAACGAAACCCTTCAAAATTACAAAGAGTAATGCTATGGAGGCCGCAGGAGGGAGCGAGATGGGAGGCCGTGGGAGGAAGCGATATGGGAGGCCACGGAAGGAAGCGAGATGGGAGGCCGCAGGAAGGAGTGAGATGGATGCCTCCCTTGTGGGATGGAGCGAGATGGATGCCGTGGGAGGGAGACAATGCAAGGGTCGAAGTGATTTTAAGGGAGGCAACATGAGGAAGGAGAGGGAGGGTCGAACCCGATGGCTTTTTTGTTTGCCGACCAAGCGTATGACGTGGATGGCCACCTAAGCAATCCATGTCAGGCCGTGCTCAAATATGTGCGCGGCTGCCGTGCGCATAGCATTCATTATTGAGTAATGCTACACGCATGACTGTCGTGCTCAAGCTTGAGCACGGCCCCCTCACATTGAATAAAATATTATTTTCTGTGTGAAAATAGTATTTTATTCCATGTGAGGGGGTCGTACTCAAGGCTGAGCACGGCGGCCGTGCGCATAGTATTATTCTTCATTATTCTTTTAAAATTGTTTGTCGGTTTAGAGTTTTTTCGTTGAATAATACTATGCGCATGCGGCCGTGCTCAACCTTGAGTACGGCCCCCTCACATGAAATAAAATATTATTTTTTGTGCACAGAACCCGACGTGTAATATTTTATTCAATGTGAGGGGGCCACACACGTAGCATTATTCTTTTTCGTTACCTAAATTGTAAGGGAAAATGCTATGGGCACGGGAGTCATGCTAGTATTTGTGCACGGCTCCACGTGGATGGCTTAGGTGGCCATCCACGTCATGCCCTAGTCGGCAAAATTAAAAAAGGGCGGCCTGACCCTCCCTCTCTGTCTCGCTTCCTCCCGCAACATCTTGTCTCGCTTCCTTCCGCGACCTCCCGTCTCATCCTGCTTCATTAGTTGGGTATAGATTTTTATATCAACACTCTTGATGTTTGTAGAATTTTCTTCACTTTGTGAGAGGAAAGGTGAATCTATACCTTCCCTCAGTTTCGTTCCTATCTGTTAGTGTTTTTGTCTGAAAAATTAAGTGCGCTTGTGTTGAACTGACCTCGGGAATTTGTTTTATGGTGCAACCTTTGTTGACTTTTGTGCCAGATTTTATGTATGCAAGGATCCGCATATGGACCTGTACAGTAAGATTTCTTTCTTTAGCTTACAACATTTGCATCTTCTTAAAATTATGATTCCAGTCTGAAAGGTTATACATGGCAGATATGTAGCCATCGTGAATGCCATATTCTCCGCTCAGCGTTCCATGGTAAAGCGTATGAAATTTTGAAGGATCGTGTTTGTAAGCTTATGCACTATTTATGCCTTTGTTTTTTCTATATTGCATTGGTGGAGATAATTTTCAGAGTGCAATTATGTTGTTTTTGTGCTTTTTCATTCGCATATTAAATTTCATTTTTGTGGTTTTTCTCTGGAAATTTTTGCATGAGACTAAATTTAATCCTTTGTTCAACTTGTATTTTATATTTTTTTGTTATTTAGCTTAGAATTGTCATGTTGAACAGTCATATCTATATATATTTTGTCATAAGACAAATGATATGGTTGTACTCGCCTTATACTTTTAAAAATGTTTTGGAATACAGTCACCAGCTCGTTTAGGAAGAATATGTCACCGGCTCTTTTAGAAATACTGTCACCGACTCGTTTAAAAAACACAACTGTCATCACCATCTTTTTATGAACTTCCACTGTAATCCAATCTTTCCTTACTCGATTTCCTCTTGAACTCATTAGATTGTTTTTTTCAATCGAGTTTTGAGTATTTTGATCCTTGCTGCAGAATCATTGTTGAAATTGCTAGAGGGCTCCTCTTTCTATGAAGATTCAAAGCAAAATACTGCTGGATAAAGACATGAAGGAAGAAATTTCAGATTTTGGTTTGGCAACGCCGTTTGGTGAGATGAAATACAAAAGCATAGTAAGTCCTTTGAGCAGTGTGTCTGAACTCCTTTGGAGAAGCATTCAATAATAATTTCTTGTTCTTACCCTGTCAGGAATGGACGGTGCACTAGTGTGCTGATGAAGAGCAAAGATTTCAACTTAAAGAAGTTTCAGTGCAAAAAGATGAAGCAAGTTGGAAATGGATTTTTTGTTTGTTTTAAAATTGTTAGAACAAAAGTTACACTTTGAGTTGAAGTTTAATTTATGTACCAACCATTGGGTATCTATTATGGCTGCAAGAAGCTATCCAGAGTTGAGTATGATTTGTCTCTTACGCACATTCAAAATCTTTACTAATTTATAAACTAATTTTGTATCTATTAGTTTTAAAAAAAACTAATTTTGTATTTAGCCCATAAAAAATCTGAATAGCACAAAGAGGAAGAGTTCAACAAAGTAGTAAATCATAAAAAATACTTGGATCTTGGTGGATTCGAACCACCATCCTCTCAAAAGAGACTTTTGAGTGCTCTTACCATTTTGAGCTTAAATAGCCACTGAAAAACCAATAGCCTTATTAACTATAAACCATCTCAATCAAAGATAACTGCATTATCAACTACTCAATTCAAATCCAGTTCCTTTTAAGAGATAATAATAAATAGTATCCTGATCGAGGTAAAAAATGACAACATTACCAACCATCGCATGTAGTAACTTTGCTCCAAGCATATGAAAAGGCTGTCAATAAATTCAGTTGATACATTATAATGCTGTAAATATGAGAAATTGGTAATTCCATATTTAGATTATCCAGCAATGATAGACAAGAAAGATAATAACTATAAGAGTTTCCTTGGTTCTAGTCAAATAATAGATGCAAATCAAAACCAGGACAAGCTTCTTGCTTGAAAACCCAGGAGGAACTAGTCTTGTTCAGTAAAAAAAAACACAAGAAGCAGGACCAATAATATTCCCTAAAATTTTAGACAAATGAGTCAGATATCTGAAATCCTACCAAAGACATCAATCAAAACCTTGCCACCATGCTACTATATATGAATACCCCATCTCCATAAGAGAGAGAGGGAGGCAGTTTTGAACTCAGCAGTAGCAAAAATGAACAAACACTGAATGCCGTGTGAATAAGTTTCCAAATGGAATTAATCTAAGTTCAATAGAAAACGCAACTGATCAAACAACTGTTTTCTATGACTAAGACACCCATCACATTGTCTTCTCATTATTTTTATTTCAATATCTTAACTCAAACTAAGAAGAACAAAAACACCACTAGCTCACTTATCTAAGTTCACAATAAGTATAGAATCAGAGGATGTCCTTAAAAAAGATTCTAATACTCTGTCTAAATTAGCACATGTTATTTTTTACCGAACAAAAAAATGCTTATTGTAGCCAGTACCATAATATCAGCCATAAACAACTGAGCTTGAGCTGCAACAGCTGCTCATTCACTTTGCATCATTACAAGTTCAAATCAGCTCGAATTTCAAAGAACCCACATATTGTTGTCTTTCTTTTATTCACTTTTGAATGCTGTCTTTCTTTGTACATCCCAAGTAAAAGATTGCACAAAATAAATTTTATAAATGAAGTGGACTGATACTTACACATGTTGTAGTGTTGCATGGTATATCATGCTCCCAATGGCGAGTATCATATTAGATACATGAAGGATACTAAATCTTTTCTCGAACCTTTGCCGGAAAGCATTAGCATTAACAAGACCAATAAATGCCAAAAGAATGCACGGGATATTGGATGTGGTGTTATAGAACTCTGCTATATATGAAGAACGAGTATAAAAGTTTTTTTACACCACTCAGTAGTAGAAGTGACAGGACCCCAAAAGCTGGATTTCGTTATGTCGCCCATTACTCGAACACTTCTACACTGCCAAAGTTCGAATAATGCAATAGATCCAATCCAATCGCGCATTGCGAACCTCTGTGACCACCATTCTGATGATTCATACATAAAACAGGTGCAACCCTAATCGAATAACAGAAAAAAACGACAGGAAATCGCCCAACCCTAAATGAAAAGCCAACAAGTATCTACCATGGTGAGATCGAAGAGGATGGCCTGATTGAGAAGCAGTAAATCCTTGCCTCCTGTTTTCTTATTCCTTATTACGTTGGGGAAGGAGAGGGAGGGTCGAGGCAGCGCGAGGAAGGAGAGGGAGGGTCGGGCCGCGCAAGGAAGCAGAGGGAGGGTCGGGCCGCGCGAGGAAAGAGAGAGAGGGTCGGCCAACGGGAGGAAGGTGAGGGAGGGTCAGGCCGCCCGTTTGTTTTTTTGCCGACTAGGGTATGACGTAGATGGCCACCTAAGCCATCCACGTGGAGCCGTGCACAAACACTAGCACGGCTCCCCTGCCCATGGCACGAATCAATTGTAAGTCGAGTAAATTATTGGTAAACCATTCAATTTAGCTCCGAAATTCTACTTTCCTCACACCTGGCTTCGGGCTTCAAAACACTGAGAACAACGGTCGGTGAATCCAAGCAGATGGAAGGGAAGTCCAGAACGCGTAATTCTACAACCGTGCGGGGTGCTCCCATTCACTTCCTTGGGCCAGAGTTACTATGCTCCATATTCACCAGTCTGAACTATTTAGATGTTGTTCGTTGTTCCGCCGTCTGCAAATCATGGTCTTTTCTCTCCTTCCCTAAAACGTTGTCCTTTTAAATGCTTGAAGTTTTCAACTCTCTGGAAATTGTGTATGTTGTATGTTTGTCATGCATACGTTATTTCATGAAGGAAGCTGAAGACGCTAGCAGTTCCCGTTCGTAAGTTCCTAATTTAGATTGCAGACACCAGTTACTTCTATGCGTTAAAGAGCGCAAAGATCTCTGCGTCTCTCAGTTTACTGGTTTATTGTATTTCTCGATAGATTTTTTGTTTTCCATCAGATGTTTCCTAACATTTCGTTGTTCGTTTCCTTTTAGAAGTTTCCTAACATTTCCATGTTCGTTTTCTTCTATTCTCAGGAACAAAATTATTTATTCCTCCAATTTGTTCAAAGAACTATACTGCAAACAGAGGTTGGGATCTAATGTGTCATTGCCTTTGGAAAAATCGCTGAAAGAGTACTTTACAAACCTTGCTATGGAGCAACATAAAGTTGCATTAGGTAGTGGATCTGCTGACGTCCATCAATGGAATGCTCACTCTGTTGGGTATGTATTCTAAATTGTATTTGGAGTAAATGGATGCATGTCATTTAAGTTATCTCGTACCCATCTGCTTCTTGGTTTACTGAGGTAAAAGAAGATAGGGTAATAACAGAAAAGCTCCAGCTCACTGAACCCTCCTCTCCCACAGTTACTTTTTGATCCAGGTGGTTATTTATTCATTTTTATTATAACATTGGTGGTCTAACTTTCAAAAAAAAAAGAAATCGGTGGTATATTTTTTTCCTTGCACAGTGAAAATGTTTCTCAGTTATTCATTATGAAAATTATATCTATATATGTTGTCTAAGTCAGTTCGCGATCAGGGTCAATCAATGCCGTATGAAGCTGGGTTTGATTGTTACTGGTGGAGGAGATAAGGTATGTCTCTTTTCATCCATCTTCTTATATTTAAAACCATTTTGATTATTGAACTGCTGAATTTAGACTGGGCTCCCTCTAAAAAGTTTGACCTTATTCATATAGACTATTTAAATCCTTGATCCACTTAACTTTCAAAAAAAAAAAAAAATTTCTTTTACCTTCCCATTCCCCATGACTTACCGTGGCATGCCCTGCTTTTAATATGGTTTGGCATGCATTATTTTCCTTATTTCAGTGTACTTACAAAATTTGCAATGCATTGTAGTATGCTAGATGCTAGATGTTAGATTTAGTGAAGGAAGATAGAAGATGAGAGAAAAGTAAAGAGATAGGAAGAAGGGGAAGAGAGAAGGAGAGAAAAAGGTCCTATAGTCATAATGACTTAGAACCCTAAAACATGTATTGATAGAGTCCGAAAATACACAATTACAATAATGCCATTCATGGCTTGAGGAGCAAGTAAACTAAACAATAAACAAATATAACTAACTGAAGTTTAGTAAAATTACTAAACTACCCCTGACTTTAAAAATAGATATGATTGTCCTTCCTCATCTAAGTCCAAACCATTTTTTTCTAAATCGATCATTACACAATTATTTGTGAGGAAAAGGAGGCATAAGCTATAATCTTTTGGAGAAGGATCTTCACTATCAAATAAACCCACAGTTTCTCATCTCAGAAATCTTTGGTCTACTTATCTATAATGCTCCTCATGTGTGCGCTCTCTTTGAAATCCTACTTGTGTGGATAGTTTGCTTGGAGGTCTATTCACGATCACCAGTAAAACCTTCTCATAATGGGTCCTTGATATATTCGAAAATGATTAGTCAAGTTTGAAACCCCTTTCTTACCATTTTATTAACAGTCACTTCTTTTGGTTGTTTCAAGTTCTTCGCCTATGGTCCTCACGAAGCTACAATTGTTTGGAAGAATATTCTGTGCCACTTTTGAGCCCATTAATTGACTTTGACTTTGATGAGAGTAAGGTATAACTAGCATTAGAAATGCATGTTACTGAGTTTCTGTATTTGGTTTTCATATGATTTTGGTTATTGATGAATCATGTAAAATGAGGGATTTGAGGAGAGAGAAACAGAAGGGAAAGGAGAAGAGCAAGAGTGAAAAGATACAAATGAGTTGCACAAAGTATGCAGTCTGGAATAAGGGATGAAATGCTTCCTAATCCAAGTCATAAGCTTCCAAAAGCGCATATGTACTGTTGTAGAAAACCCTAAGAATAAGAGAGCAGAGAGAGCTAGGCTGTGGAAAGGAGAGGCGAAGAGTACCTCTTAAATAGTTTCTTTTTTCCTTTTCCTTTTGTTGAGGAAATTGCTTTGTTTATTCCATGTAACTGAAGCTTAAGAGTATCACAAGAGAAGGGGTACCCCTTGGGACAACTGATTGGAGGGTAAACCCCTCTTTGGCTAAAGGGTCTGCCACAGAGTTGGCTTATCTAGGAGTACAAGACCAATCATGGGCAAACTGCAATACAAGATGATATATCTCTGTAAAGGCTTAAGGAATCACTATGGTGGGTCTGAAGTCTGCCAATACCACCGGATGACATTTTCTTGAGTCTCCTTCTGTAATCAACCCACCAATGAAGTTCCCCCCAAAACACCCAAGGCCATGGAAGACTCCCTGTACTTCTGCCGTTGTGGAATCATCCAGACAAAGAAGCCCAACAAATATCAACAGTATAGTCCCTCAAATTCTCTGACGACCCCTAAAACCTGTTGGCCCTGGATTACCCATGGGGGATCCATCAACATTTAGATTAGGTAAGACCATAGGCGGTGGATTCTATCACTCCACAACAGGAGGAGGTACAAAGTTCTGAATTTTTGTAGCAAGGGCCCTAGAGGAGCTGAGAGTGGGACCATCAAACACTGAAGATTCCCTTGTAACTTCAACCAATGTATTTACTTTGCTCTTAATATGGAATACTATCTTGTGCCACTGATGCTGCTTGTCTTGGAATGTTCTTCTGTTCTCTCCTCCCATATGGCCCGTGGAACGAATGCAATGCAAGACAACCACATAAACCAGCCCCAGGTGGATTAAATGCTTACCGGGCAAGCCATCATGGCATGAGATAAGCACTCTGGTGTACACCCAGAGAACTGAAATAGCTCAGCAAGCCAAGATCACACTGTCCAAGCAAGGGTGCAATGCATGAGCAGGTGCCTTGAAGGTTTAACATAGGCATCACACATGGGGCACACGACGGAGGGAAGTAGAGTCTCGCTTCCTGGCAGAGCATCCCCTGTGACAATCTTTGAGTGCAATGCATTCCAAATGAAGAATCATCACTGGAGCTAAGATGGACCAAGCCTTGCTGGCTTGGCTCACTTGAGGCACGTGGGGCAGTAAGCATGAGTAATCAGAGGCAACTGGGAGGAAGCCAGTGGTATTGGGTGACCATATCAACTCATCCGGTGTAAAATTGCTTGTAGAATGTAAAGAGGCTGCTCTCCACGTAGCAGAAGTTAGAAACTTCATTATTCCGTCCTTCCTTTTAAATACCGAGCTTCAAACAACTGTAGAGGGGTGTATTGGTGGGAAAACTTTCATTATTGAGGCTGTAAGGTCTCTAACTAACCTGACATGACATGGGTACATCTTTCTCAGTGGTGCATCCCCCAACCATTTGTTAGTCCAAAACTGTGTACGAAATTCCTCTCTCACAACCCATCTTCTAGCCCAATTTCTATAGTACCAACCTGTACCAAGGTGGGGAGCTGTCCATGTGTACTCTCCAGCACCATTTCTAAAGAGGCAGAAATAAGAAGTAAAAAAAGAAGAAAAAGGGGAAAAGAGAGAAAGAGACAAGTGGCCAGAGATTTTTTTTTTTTTTTTTGAAAGTTGCCCAGAGAAATTTGAGAGCTAGAGTACATGCTGTGCTCTAGCCTCTAAATTCCTTTTCTATTTGAGTTATTACAGAAATTACTCTTATGCTTTTCACTAAAAAAAAGAAGTGCCAGAAAAATTTTAGAGCTAGAGTTCATTCTATGCTCTTGCCTCGAAATTCCCTTTTTTATGTGAGCTTTTACAGAAATTACAGTTATGCTCCTCACTAACAATAAGTGGGCCTCTTAGGCTAAGATGTTGAGGGAGATAACGAACCACTAACTAATCTCCCATGACCTCTCAACTACAGAAATTAAGCAAAATTACAAATATATCCCTTTATACATTACTAAAACACCCTTCCAATTCTAACAACTCAAGCTAGTGTATGAAGATCAATAACCCCAGCTTGGAGACAAGATAATCAAAGTCTTTCTTTCCATGGGTAATAATAAATTTGCAACCTGTTCTTTATATTTACACAGGGAGTAGTCACTTTGAAAGGTGCACCAGGTAAGGGACATGTTGAATATGGCAATGGATGAGGGGTGGATGGAACCCTTGATTGATAGGGACTGCTTTCAAGCACCGCTTGTGCAATTTGCTGATGATACTATCTGTTAGATTTAGTGATAGAAGATAGAAGATGAAAGAAAAGTGAAGAAATAGGAAGAAGGGGGAAGAGAGAAGGAGAGAAAGAGGTCGTAAGGTCTTAATGACCTGTGACCCTAAAACATGTATTAATAGAATCCGAAAATACAAAATTACAATGATGCCATTCATGACTTGAGGGAGCAAATAAATTAAATAATAAACAAATAATAACTAACTGAAGTTTAGTAAAAAATTACTAAACTACCCCTGACTCTTAACACTATCCTTTTCTATAAGGGCACAATTGAGCAGTTAAGATTTGTGAAGTGTATTTTGATGTTGTTTGAAATGACATCCGGATTTAAGATAAATTGGTCCAAGTCTGCAATCTATGGCTTTTCTATTGATCGACAAATTTGGGCTCAATTTTCCTATTCCTCAAGATCTAAGCAGCATTATTGTTCTTATTGGATCACTTGGCCTTGGAGGCAAAGGAAAGCTGATGATTTGTTGTTGTTTGGGCTACATTCCATGGTTCTTTGGAAAGAAAGGAACAACAGAATTTTTCAGAGCAAGGGTACTTCCTGGACTGATCGATGCCAACATATCACTCACCAAATTGTATGTTGGTTAAAAGTACAGAAAAGTTTCAAGAACATAGAAGGTGGTGCAATCAGGAACACTCTTGCTCTTTATATGCCTTCGAGAAGGGTGGGAAGATACCCAAAATCATTTCTTGGGTCCCTAACTTCGGCTAGTCATTTTGGGATACACCTTGGCCCAACTTTACATGTTAGATTTAGTGAAGGAAGATAAAAGATGAGAAAAAAGTGCAGAGATAGGAAGAAGGGCAAGAGAGAAGGAGAGAAAGAGGTCGTAAGGTCTTCATGACCTACAACCTTGAAACATGTCTTAATAGAGTCCGAAAATATAAAATTACAATAATGCCATTCACGGTTTGAGGAGTTAAGTAAACTAAACAATAAATAAATAATAACTAACTGAAGTTTAGTAAAATTACTAAACTACCCTTGACTCTTAACATAAAGCACTGGATAGCAGGCCAAGGGAGTGGTGGTGTGAAGCTCCATAAGAGTGGAGACTTTCTTCCATATGGAAGAAAATTATCAAGATATTTCCTTTCTTTACTCAACATGTATTCTTACTGCCAGGCAAAGGCAATAGACTCCTCTTTGGACTGATAAGTGGATTGGTGATACTACCTTGGCAGTTTTTAAATTTAGTGAAGGGAGATAGAAGATGAGAGAAAAGTGAAGTGATAGGAAGAAAGGGGAAGAGAGAGAGAGAAAGAGGTCATAAGGTCTTACTACTTTGGCAGTAAAATTTTCAAGGCTAATTATTAGCCAGGAATCAAGACTGCCTCATAAGTGAGATTGCTTCAGCTGGACAGTTTGGAATTAAATGATCTAGAGGTTTTTGAGGCATCCACATTACTAGAGGAATTAAGCAATTTCTACATGAGAAGAGATCAGGAGGATGAACTGATTTGGAGGCCTCACTCCAAAGGATTCTACTCGGTAAGCTCAGCATATTCTTGTTTAAGTAATCACGGTCACCAACTCCACCAGGCTGTTGTGGCTTGGTCACTCTTGGGTCCTAGAAAGCAAATTTTCTTTGGATGGTGCTGCTTGAGAGGAAGATTACCTACTAGAGATCTGTTGATGAGGATGGGGATACAAATTCAAAATGTTACTTGTCCTTTATGTAATATTGAAAATGAGTCACTTAATAACCTCTTGATACATTGCCTCTTCAGTTGGAGAGTTTGGAGTTTCTTCCTTAATAGATTTGGATGTCTTCTATCTATTCCTTGTGACCTATATGGTATTATTGCTCTCATTGGTTCCCTTGGTCTTGGAGGTAAAGGAAAACTTATGATTACTTGTTGCATGGGATATATTCCATTGATGATCTGGAAGGAAAGAAACAATAAAGTTTTTCAGAATAAAGCCACCTCCTGGATTGATATATGCAGTCGTATTACCCACTAGATTGTCAGTTGGCTAAAAATTCACAAGGAGTGCAAGAATATAGGCCGTGGTATGATTTGGAGTTCTTGGAATGCACATGCTAGGGAGGGGACTGGTAAACCGGCCACAATCGTTGGTTGGCTCCCTCAGCCACTATATTCTTACAAGCTCAATTTTGATGAATCCTCCTTTGGGAACCTGGGTCTGGCTGGTGTTGGGGGTATAATCAGAAACTCAACTGCTGATATCTTACTCACATATTCTGGACCACTTGGTATTATTGACTCCACAATTGCTGAAGCTCAGAGTTTACTTGATGGACTCAAGTGCTTTCTCAATTTTCATTTCATTGGACCATTGCATGATGAAGGTGACTCGGAAGTGCTGATTCAATGGTGCAAGAATGATCTCAGGCCTCCTTGGAGAATGCACTGTATTATTGATGAGATTAGAGACCTTTCATGTATTGTTACTAGTTGGAACCATGTATTAAGAAGTGCCAACAATAGGGTAGATGAGTTGGCTAAGCAAGGGGCCCATGAGCAACATATTGTTGTTTATTACCCCCTAGCTTCATGTAACCTTGTTTTGTTCTTGTCTGTTGTTGTAATTCTTCACCAATTTCAGCCACAATAAATGAAACAACAACTTTCAAAAAAAAAAAAAAAAAAGTGTGCAGTGACACAAATTATGATCATGCCCCTCACTAGTGGTAAGTGGCCCAATAATGCGGAGAATAAGGAAATAGACGTAAATGTATCCCTCAAATAATTGTTTGAATTCTTGTAAGTTTTGTCCCTCATTTGATAAAAGTACACTGTGAAAGAAAAGTTGTCTAAAAAACAAGAAATCAATTTGAAACATAGGAACACAATAGAATTGAATGTAAGTGAAGATTAGAAGGATAAAGTCAGGGGTATTTTGGTCATTATACTTTGTTACGAGTTAGGGGTATTTTGATCATTATAATTTGTTACGAGTTAGGGATATATTGGTCATTATAGGTTATGTATTAGTCTTTATATCAGTGTTATTTATTCATTCTGTAGTGGTTTAATAAGCCACTTAGTGGCATTCTTGTAATTTGATGTCTGATTTATACAATTAGGGTTGTGAGTGTATACAGACTTCACGGCCCCCTCTCCATTGTCTCCTTCACTCTCTCTCTCTCTCTCTCTCTCTCTCTCTCTCTCTCTCTCTCTCTCTCTCTCTCTCTCTCGCTTCTTCTCTTCCGCTGAAGTTCACAGGTTCCTTCTCTGTGCACTCCACTTTTGACTCATTAGCTGAAGTTTTGGTTATATGTACTGAAGTAGCAGAAATACACGAAAATTTGGAGGACTCACTGGTCATGTGACTCGAAATACTCGAATCAATAACTTGAAAAAAGGAAGGGGATACATTTTCAAAAAAAGCAAAAAAAAGAAGAGGAAGGGGAGACATGAAGAAGAGATATAATACCTTAACCAATTATTATGGTATTGGGAGATGGATTTGGATGTGCCACTCGCATAGAGGATGGAGCTTGGTTAAGCTGCCAAGGTCTTGAAATAGTTCCAGCAATTTCTTATGTGCACTAACTAAATGATCAGGGACCATCTCAACTTCGTATGATTGATCAGTAGTGTTTGCTCAATGTAGTTTTCAAAACTTCTCTCAACATATTTGGAAAATGATTGGCACTTTTGATCTCCCTTATCATCGTCTCTGTTATGACCCCTTGCTCCAAACATGCCTCCTTAACTTGGGAGGAAGACTCTCCTCGAGAAACCAATGTAGATGTAGTCAATGCTGCTGCAGAAGCACTGGAAGATGAGTTCAGCACGACCTCTTCTGCTCTAGGTACTTGATTTTATACTTAATGAAGTGTTGTGATTTCACCAGCCACTAAAACTTGAGTCTAATATGATCAAAATGCAGGCTGGCAAATCAAGTGAAGCATATCGTTATTCTATTTTGATTGAATAATAGGAAGTTCACTTAGTGATTATTTGATGTAATAGTACAAGTTATTTACGTTTTGATCTGGATTTTCTCACTAGATTGTTGGTCTAACTGAAGGCCGTTTATGTGTATGGAGGCATCATGGGGGAAGAACTATATTTCCTGTAAAGGAAGGTACATTTTCACGCGGCTTGTGCATGCGGTGGGTGTTTCAATGCTCAGTATGTTTTGGACAATCATTATTTTACTGTATTTTCAAATACTCAGTACTGTCATCCGTGTTTTGTAATAGAGTGATGCTGCTACCTAAATATTTTAACTTTTTTCTTCCTTGTATTTTTTCCGTGTTCTCTACGTTGGGCTTTATTTTATATATTATTTTTTCGTGTTTGTCTCTTTATGCACACGCATACGAACACGAACACGAATACGCATACGCATACGAACGCATACGCATACGCATACGAACACGAACACGCATACGCATACGCATACGCATACGAATACGCACCACGCACACGAATACGCATACGCATACGCATTACGCATACGCATACGAACCACGCATACGCATACGCATACGAACCACGACCACGCATACGACACACAGACACGATATATATATATATATATATATATATATATATATATATATATATATATTTGTATAAGTGATGGGATGTATGCATCTCTTGCTATATCAAGAATGCCACAACTTTGTTCTCTGATGAGGTGCTGCGGAATAAGTGCTGCATTTTGATTTCTTGCGTGTAAAAATGGAAGCAAACAACGAAGCAAGAAGGGAAAGAATAGAAGAAGAGAAGGGCATGATGTGCAATTATCTAACAGAGTGAAAAATGAACTCTTGATCAGTTTTATTCGGTCACTAAAGTATATTCTTTCAAAAGACAAGTATACCCTTCATACTGATGCTTGTTACAAAAATATTTATAAGGACTAGTGATGCAGGACAGGGGAAAAGAATAACTAGACAGAGGAAGAAAGAGGACAATGAAGAAGAAAATCTCAATAATCAATTAAATCAGAACTATCGAGTGGCCTATTTATAGACTTATTGAAAAACCCTAACAAGAATTTGTTTCCTACTAAATCCAAAATCAAATCAAACTCAAAACATCCTAATTCAACCCTAATTACTCTTAAGTGCAGAATTATTCTCCGAGGAACTCTTTAATGATGAGAGACAAGAAGACTCAGCATTAAGAACTTTATTATACACATCCTCTAGAGTAATATTATCTTCCCCGACAGCCAAAATTTGAGCACGAACACTATCAAACTTAGAACCCAAACCATCCAGAAATCGAGCAACATTTACCTGATTTCTTTGTCACCTTGTAACACTAACAACTGAATCTAGGGGATGGAAATTCTGTATGTCTTGTTGAAGCCCTCTCATCTGAATGAAATATTGAGTTACTGATTTTTCACCTCTAGACAGAGTAAAGAATTGTTTATACAAATATAAATACGATCACAATTCTTTCTTTGAAAAAACATATCAGCAAGGGTGTCCCATAGATCTTTAGCCATAAGACAACTCATAACTTGTCTAGCGATATCATCGTGTATACTTCCAGTGATCCAGGTCTGAACCTGCAAATCCTCAACCCTCCATATCATAGTAATTTTCTCTGGGGGAAGTTCGAGAATATAATTCTCTTTCATCTTAGCCCCCAAATACATTTTAACAGAAGAGGCCCACAACAAATAATTTTCTCCATTCAGTTTTGATGCAGTGATCTAAATAGTATCTTTACCAAATATTGTAACTCCACCCGACCTGCCAGAATCACAAATTTCACATGATAGGAATCAATCAAATATTGAATATGCAACAAATAGCTCACAACCAGATAGAATCAGATCAATAGATAGAGTCATGCTAATATACCAACAACACAATTGCACAAAAGAGTCCAGAAAAGACAAGGAAAATACTGAAGGAAGCCTCGGTTGACTAAAGAAACCAAGGAGATACTTCGAAAAAACTTCCAATCTGACCACCCAAAAACAAATACAAGAGAATACCAGCGGAAGAGATAACCAGAATTCAAGGAAGAAATAACTAGCAGAAGAACACTTGCTGATGTCAGCCCTAGGATGATGACGTCAGCCCTAACTTGATTTGGATGGGTTTCTGGGCCCACCAAATCACTTACATACTCGGAACACAAAAGCAGATCGGGAGGAGGTTTCAGAGGACGAATATGAAGCAGCCGAAGAAGTGGATGTTCACGGAGACGTCGGGGAAGAGAAAGCGCTGAGAAAAAAGGAAGGAGGCTTGCGCAGGACTAAAATATTACTCAAGAAGGCGAACTAGGCTGAGAACGTCAACATTGGACCGCTAGCAAGTGAGGTCGCATGAGCTCCGTCTGGGGTCTTCTTCAAGGAGGGCTGCCTCTGAAAATGCTTCGGTACAGGCCATTGACGGTCAGGATGAGGAGATGGCCTACCACAAATGGGAAGTGGAAGCAGCAGCAATTCTGGAAAAGGCTTTTGAAGAATTTGGAATAGCGTTGGGCATGTCCAAAGAAAGGATGGCTGAAGGAAGAGAGCATATTCAAATGATGAAGCAAGGAATTTTCGAGAGCAGGATGGGTAAATGAATATTCTGTCCTGGAATATTCGGGGATTGGGCTCAGCAAACAAAAGAGCAAGTGTAAAAGCAACCATTAAAAGCACAAAGGCAAAGATGATTTTCCTACAGGAAACAAAAATCAACAGGTGTAACCAAAGCTTAATTCGCGATATTTGGTATGGGGGGAGACCAGAATGGGCGGAAATTGATGCCCAGGGCAGTTCAGGAGGCATCCTAATGGTGTGGGACAGCAAAATTGCAGAGTTAATCAATGTTGAAAGAGGTAATCACGTGCTGGCATGTCATCTAAAGGTGAGAAGAACTCAGCAGCACATGGGAGCAATTACCCTATATGGCCCAATCAATGCAAACAAGAGAGGGGAATTGTGGGAGGAACTTTCTGCAATATTGCAACTGTGGGACATGCCATGCATTTTGTGAGGTGACTTCAATGTTGTGAGATTCACATCAGAAAAGAAAGGGGGAAATAGGAATATTACAGTAGCGATGAAAAATTTTGAGGAATTTATTTCGGATAACTTACTTATAGATTTAAAACTTTCAGGTGGTGAGTTCACATGGTCAAACAGAAGGAAGTCGCAACCCATTCTCGCCAAGTTAGACAGATTTATAGTTAATCAAAAGTGGCTTGATGTTTATGGCGCATCCGGAGCAAAAATTCTGCCTCGAATCGTATCCGATCACAGTCCTATACTTTTGGAGGTAACACCTGACTCTTGGGGGCCACCTCCATTCAGATTTGAAACTTGTTGGTTAAAGGAGGAGGGATTCATGGAAATGGTGGAAAAATGGTGGATTGAATCTAAGTTCGAAGGATCCCATGGCTTTCAATTCAGCCAAAAGCTCAAGGTAATGAAGGAGAAACTGAAAGTATGGAAAAAGGACCGAGCATTCAATTTTGACAGGGATAGAAAGGGCATTTTAGCAAAAATTCAGTGCTATGACAGAAAGGAAGAGCAACAAGGAATCGACCTGTTAGAGGAGATGGACAGGGAAAAATTACGACAAGTAGCTGCTAATATTGATACCCAAGAGATGATTTACTGGAGACAAAGAGCCCATTATAAGTGGATAAAAGAGGGTGATGCCAACACTAAATTTTTCCATGCTGTAGCCTCGGAGCACCGACGAAGTAACAGAATCAGTCAGTTGTTAGTGGAGGACAGAGTTATAACAGAGGCAAAGGAGATATCCAATACCTTTGAAAATTACTATAAAAGCTTGTACAGAGAAGAGATGACTAGTAGGCCTTTTCCTGAAAATCTAAGGCTAAATGCTCTCTCTGATGAGTCAGCACATGGCTTAATAAAACCCATCACTGAGGAGGAAGTGGCTGAGGCGGTTTTATCACTGCCAAAAGGGAAAGCACCTGGCCCAGATGGGTTTGTTGCTGAGTTCTATCAAGCTGGGTGGAGTTTCCTTAAAGAAGATATTATGCGGATGTTAGGGGAATTCTATCACAAGGGGATTACATCGGATAGTTTCGGAGCATCATTAATCACTTTGCTACCAAAAAAAGATGGGCCAGCTCACCCAAAAGATTTCAGACCTATTAGCTTGATCTCCAGCCAATACAAAATTTTATCCAAAGTCCTCGCAAATAGACTGAAGAGGGTACTACCTGAGGTTGTAAATGTTCAACAGTCAGCCTTCATTAAAGGAAGGCAAATTCTAGACCCAGCATTGATGGTGCACGAATTTATTCATCAGTATAGTAAGAAGAAAGAAAGAGGTTTGATCATAAAGTTGGATTATGAAAAAGCGTTTGACAAGGTGAATTGGTAGTTTCTTGATAAATTGCTAAGGAAAATGAACTTTCCACATAAATGGAGAATGTGGATGAGCAGCTGCCTCTCCTCAGCTCGGTTTTCATTTATACTAAATGGTACGGTCAAAAGTTTCTTTAACAGTTCCAGAGGCTTGAGGCAAGGCGACCCCATATCCCCAATGTTATTCAACATTGTTAGTGAAGGGCTGAGTGCTATGCTTGTGGAAGGTCAAACAAGAGGATGGATTTCAGGTCTGAAATTGGGTATAGTGCAAATTCCTATACTGCAATTTGCAGATGACACGGTCATGCTATGTAGAGGTAGCAATCTGCAGATGTTGAACGCTATTGCGTTACTGAGCTTATATCAAATGGCTTCAGGGCAGAATATTAACCGGAGTAAGTCCGGTTTGATAAATTTGAATATCGAGGAGGAAAGGGTAAACCAATTCTGTAGAATACTGGGTTGTTGCAAGATCGAATTACCCAATACGTATCTTGGGCTCCCATTATTCACGGGAAGAGCCAAAAAAAACTTGTGGAACAGTGTTGGAAAAATATCAAAGAAGGTTGGATAGTTGAAAGGGCCAATTCCTAACACTAGCAGGAAGAACAACACTAATTAAGGCCACTTTGGGTGGTATCCCGAATTTTTATCTATCACTCTTGAAGTGCCCTGGTAGTGTAGAGGCAATTCAGAGAAAATTTCTATGGAAAGGTATATCTGAGCAATTCAAATACCCGTTAGTAAAATGGGACACAGTATGCAGGCCAAAGGGGGAGGGTGGACTGGGCATAAGGCTCATAAAAGAAATGAATAATGCGTTTCTAGCCAAATGGGTATGGAGATATTCTACAGAGGAGAATGCTTTGTGGAGAAAAGTCATTGATGGAAAGTATGGCAAAGCAAGCCATTCTTGGTTACCAACGAAAACTTCCGCAGCAAAAACCTCCAATATGTGGAGGGAGATTTTAAAGACTGAGCCGGAAGTATCAAAATTTCTGAGGTTTCATGTAAGAGCTGGTTCGAGAGTCCATTTCTGGGAGGACTTATGGTTGGGAGACCGACGTCTTTCAGAAACTTTCCCCATGCTATATCAGTTGACCAGGAACAAGGATTCTACAGTAGAACAGGTTCTTGGATCTGTGCACGAAGATAATAGAGATTTTCAGTTTCGAAGGGGCTTACAAGAGGATGAATTACAGGAATTGGTATGTCTTTTAAAGATGCTAGGTGACCACTACAGACCAAGTCAGGGATCAGACGAAATCATTTGGGCGCTTAACACTGATGGAATCTTTTCGGTAAAGTCATTCTACAAGTTGTCTCAAAGAGGGAAGTCGCCAATTGACTGTGGGATAACAGCTGCATGGAAATTAATTGCCCCTGGAAAAGTCCAGCAATTTATTTGGGCGGCTGCTCATGAAAAGATACTTACGTGTCAAGAACTTGTCAAAAGGGGACTGATATTAATTAACTGCACTTGCAGCCTTTGCAATGAGGAGGAAGAATCCAGTAACCACATGTTGTTACACTGCAAGTTCAGTTGTTAGGTCTGGGAGGGGATGAGGAAAAAATTCAGGGTGAGCACTTGCATACCAGAAAAATTGAGTCAAGTTTTGGAGTAGTGGCCTCAATCCCCTCATCCCTATTGGGGCAAAACATTGTGGAAAACAACAATACCAGCGGTCTTATGGGGATTGTGGATGGAAAGATATAGTAGTCTTTTGAAAGTAAGATCAGTACTGTGGGTAAAGTCATTGAAATGGCAATACGCAATGCGATCAAATGGGTTCAGAGTTTCAAAGGGCTTCCCCCACTTCCAATACCAGTGATAAGGAAGTATTGGCAAAAAGTGATTCTATTAATGAACCCTAAGCCACCTCCCAAAATGTTGGAATGGCAGCCTCCTACACCTCCGAACATAAAGTTAACTTCGATGGTTCTGATGGTTCTGATGGTTCTTCAAAAGGAAATCCGGGTCAAGCAGGAGTTGGAGTGATAAGGGATCAGGTTGGAGAGATCCTCAGGGTTTTCTCTGGACCAGCGGGTTGTTGTGGTTCCAATGCTGCGGAGGCAAAGGCTCTGTTGACGGGATTAAAAATTGTAAACAACGAATTCAGTGCTACTGTGGAGGTTGAAGGGGACTCTCAAGTAGTTATTGGTTGGGCTAAGAAGAGGGGATCTTCTCCATGGATGTTAAAGGATTTGTTTGATGAGGTGGCTGATTTAACTAAGGATTGGAGGATAGCATGGAATGCAGTACCGCGGTTGGCTAATTCGTTAGCGGATAAACTAGCAAAAGCAAGGGTCAGCAAGGTGGCCCTGTCTGTGGGTCACTCATTTACAGCTTTACAATAGATGTAGTCTTCTTAGTGAAACTGTTATGAGTTAGGGGTAGTTTAGTAATTTTACTAAACTCTAGTTAGTTATTATTTGTTTATTGTGTTTAAGTAGTTTACTTAATCTCAAGCCATGAATGGCATTATTGTAATTTTGTATTTTCGGATTCTATTAATTCATGGTTTAGGGTTGTAGGTCATTAAGACTTTACAACCTCTTTCTCTCCTTCTTTCTTCCCCTTCTTCCTATCTCTTCACCTTCCTCTCTTCTCCTATCTCCCTTCACTAAATTTAACAGAAACATACAACCATCTAGAGGGTTAAGACAGGGAGATCCGCTCTCTCCTTTGCTCTTCAATATTGCCGGAGAGGGCCTTAGATATTTGTTTAATCTTGCAATTGAAGATGGGTGGCTGCAGCTTATTGTGGATAGAGAACTTCTTAGTACTCCGTTAGTTCAGTTTGCAGATGACACTATTATTTTTTGCAAGGGGGATATTAAACAATTGAGAGTGGTGAAATGTTTATTATTAATATTTGAGATGGCTTCGCATGAAAATCAACAGGCAAAAATCCTCTATTATGGGCTTCCACACCGAGAACAATTCACTACAAGAGATAGCAGCCATGCTTGGGTGCGGTGGTGGGATCTTCCTAGCACATACCTTGGGCTTCCTCTATTCACTTGGTAGAACTTCAACACGACTTTGAGACCCGGTTATTGAGAAATTAAATAGAAGACCGAGCACTTGGCAAGGCGACTACTTTCAAAAGCGGGAAGACTTACTTTGATTAAGTCTTGCTTAATTGGCATTCAACTTACTACCTCTCTTTCCTTCATTGTCCCTCATCGGTGGCAGCAGTGATTGAAAGAATAATGAGGAATTTCCTTTGGTCAGTGCTGCGAGAAGTCAAAATGCACTTGATAAATTAGGAGGAGGTTTGTTCAACCGGGAAAGATGGTGGTTTAGGGATCGAAAGGTCAAACAAACAAATGCTGCACTTTTAATGAAATGGCTATGGAAACTCAATATAGCAAGAGAAATGACATGGAAGGGGATTGTCTCAGAATGCCTTGATAGCAGGCCTAGACAAGGTGGATCAAGCCAAGTCACGAACCAGATTGTCCTCCCAATTTGGAAAAGAATAACAAAATTCTTTCCTTTTTTCAACTGAAAGATCTCCTTCACCCGGGGAAGGGTGACAAGGTTCGTTTACGGATGACGTTTGGCTTGGAGACACATTTTTAGCTGAGAAATACTCAAGGTTATACACAGTTGCAAGAGACCAAAATTGCCTCATATCGATATTGCTCTAAATGGCCAGGTGGGGAATATTAATCGGGATCTATGTTTTAGAAGAACCTTAACGATCTTTGAAGGACTTGAGATCTCAGATTTGCTAGCTACACCGAGTAAGGTATACTTAAATGACACAATGAAGATGAACTCATCTGAAACCCCACTCAAAAGGTTGCTATACTGACAAGCTCCGGGTATAGAAGCCTCACCGAGGGGGTAAGAGCTACACATGTGGCAGCTGCTGCTGGACACTCTCATGCCCTAGGAAAATGGCCTTTTTATGTGGTGCTGCCTTGAAGCAAAATTCCCACCAGGACTTATTACGAGAAGGGGAATTCAGATCCCATCGACAGCTTGCCCACTATGTGGGGCTGAGTCGAGACCATTGATCACCTTCTCATTCACCGTGAGTACAATTTGGAAAGTCTGGAGTTTCTTCCTTGGCATGTTCGGTATCGATTATGTAATCCCACAAAATCTAGCAGGCTTCCTCCCACTCATTAGCTATTTTGGGCATGGCACAAAGGGTTGCATTATGTACAATTGTTGCATGGGTTACATTCCTTGGGCCATTTGGAGGAAAGGAACAACAGGTATTCCGGAATGAAACCAAGCCTTGGGGAGTTCTTTGTCATCAACTTCTCCACCAGATTATTGGCTGGTTGAAAACTCGAGTTATATTTCGTGGTGTTGATTCTCTTGTAATTTGGAGGTCGTGGGCTGAACATGCTAGAGAAGCCAGATCTAGTATTACACCTATTCAGCAATGGCTGCCCCCCACCTTCCTCCTATAAGTTAAATTTTGACGGATCCTCACTTGGGAATCCAGGGCCATCTGGGGTAGGAGGACTCATCGTGGACCATAGAGGAGAAGTACTACTCACTTACACAAACCGATTGGTATTTCAGACTCTACTACCAACTGAAGTAGTCAGCCTCCTTCATGGTTTGAGATGTTATAAAGATTTAGGGCTTTCAGGTCCCCTTCAAGTGGAGGGCGACTCGAAGACCATCATTTCATGGTGCAAGAGAGCTTCTAAGCCTTCGTGGAGACATATTTACATTTTCAATGAGATAAATGATCTTGCTTTTTTTGTTGTAACTTGGAGTCATGTAATTAGATCTGCCAATGGAAGAGCAGATGAGTTAGCTAAAAAGGGTGTCCATGAGCAAGTGCTAACTGTTTGGATTCCTTAGGAAATTGATGTAACCCATTTGGGATGTGATTCTTAAATGAAATAAAACCTCAACTTTCAAAAAAGAAATTTAACAGAAACATACATGAATTACATAACTACCATTCGGTAGTCAAAAACTAAGATAATCTTGAGGGTCCATAGATCAAAGTGATCCTCATGAACCCCCTTTTTAGCTAATTCATCTGCATTACAATTTGCACTTCGAAGGATATGAGTCCAGCTCATGACCATATCAGCAAGATCTAGAATTTCATTGACTATAGCAGCAAGTCTCCATGGTGGTTTAATGCTATTCTTGCACATTGAATGATGACCATGGAATCTCCCTCCACATGTAGGGGCCCAAGAAAGTGTGAATTCCGGAAAGACTTGATTCCTTGCAACAAACTCATTGCTTCAGCGGTAGTGGAGTCCGCAATACCAAGTGGCCCTGCATAAGTTAGCAAAATTTCCCCATAATGATTCCTGACGAGCTCACCAACACCCGCTGGTCCAGGGTTGCCAAAAGAAGCACCATCAAAATTTAACTTATAAGAGTGTATTGGAAGAGGTATCCATTTTTAAATTTGAAGCACGCGATTTTTCCGATCCCTTGCATGCTCCACCCAAGAGACCCAAATTGTATTGCAGTTCACATTTTGGAAAACATCCTGTAGCTTCAACCAATAAATGATATGTTGAAGGATTATATGACATAAATCTTGCCAATCCTTTGCTACATTATGAAAAACTCTTTGATTTCTTTCCTTCCATAGTAGCCACGGAATGAAGCCCAAACAGCAGTTAAACATCGTTTTCCCTTTCTCAGAAATACCAAGAGAGGCCCCATGCTTGGCAAGAGAATCAAGGTTTTGAGGCATTACCAGTCCACATTGAATTTTCTCAAAAAGAAAATCCAAACTCTCCAGCTGTATGAACATTGCATAATTAGGTGATTTACTGATTCTTGCACTTCATTACAAAGTGGACAATTTGTAGTTTGTAGCTGCATCCCCCTTCTGAGTAATAGATCTCTGGTGGGAAGTTTTTCCCTCATGCAACACCAGCTAAAAAACAGTTGTTTCTTAGGGCCAGACAATTTCCATGCAGTAGCCGCATGGTGGAAAGGTCTTCCCTGATCGTTTAACAAAAATAACCTGATTTCACAAGGTATATCCCATACTTGTTTGTGTATCCTTGGACTACAGGAAGTCCCAAATGTGTGAAGGGAAATATCTCAATGTCACAACCAAGTTCTTCTCTAGCTTGTTGAGTTAGTTCATTTGAAGTATTTATTCCCACAATGGATGTCTTGCCCCAGTTTATTTTTTGGCCAGTAGAAAATTCCAATAAGGATAATCCGGCTTTCAATCTTTTCACTTGATCCATTGACCCTTCACAAAATAGCATCATATCATCTGCAAATTGGACTAGGGGGGGTTCTTCATTTAAAAAGGGGTTGTTAAGCCATCCCACTCTCACCAGTTTCTTGATTAGGGCAGTCATCTCTTCCCCCTCCATATTGAACAATAAGGGAGATAATGGTCCCAGTGTCTAATCCCTCTGGAACTTTTGAAGTAACCAAATAGACCTCTATTAATGGATATGGAGAATTTTGCAAATGAAATGCAAGAATAGATCCACATTCTCCATCTTAGGCCAAAACCCATTTTTTTCATTACTAGGTGTAGATGTCTCCAATTTACTCTATTAAAAGCCTTTTCTAAATCCAACTTTAATAAAAAAGTCGATTTATCTTTTCTTGTGAACATATTAACAGCTTTATGGACTAGCATAGCTGAGTCAAGGATCTGTCAGGATTTAATAAAAGTGCTTTATTCTTTACCTATGATTATGTTAAGGACTGATTTTAAAATCGATGCAAGCACCCTTGCAATGACTTTGTAAACTCCTGTTATTAGGCTGATTGGTTTGAAATCCTTCACCTGATCTACTCCATCTTTCTTTGGTATTAAGGCTATGATTGAGGCTCCAATGGATTGATGATTGATTCCGTTTTCATGAAATTCCTCAAAGAGTTCAGTAAAGTCATTTTCCATAAAGCACCATACTTCTAAAGAATTCTCCATTATAACCGTCCGGGCTGGGTGCTTTATCCTTTGGCATGGTTAGAATTGCATTCCTAATTTCCTCAAGGGAGAAGGGTGCTTCAATATTTTTTTTTGTGCATCAGATTGTGCATTGAAGGAAAGTCCGTTTATGCAAGGTTTACATCCATCACCACTTTATAATTTCCAAAAATAGGTTACTATCTCTTCTGTGCCTCCTTTTCAGGTATTAACTCTCCATCAATTTTCAAAGCATTTATACGGTTAATTCTTCTTCTGTGAGAGGCCACAGAATTGAAAAAAGCTGAATTTGAGTCCCCCTCTTTTAACCATCTATATCTCGCTCTCTGTTACCTAAAGATGCAATCCTAGTGATTGATTTGCCTCATCAGGTTGGTGGATAATCTCCTGTCCTGAGATTCCTCATGTGTTAGGTCCCTGAATTCCTCAATGTGGTCTAAGCCATCAATTTGTAGAGATATAGCCACTTTTGTGCCTCATTTGTTGCCTTTTCCTATCTGGCGCATGAAATGATTTTGCTTTTCTTGTATTTGAATTTCTTTGAGATCAGGTTGATTCCATTTTCATTTGGTAATTGGGTTTCCCCGCACCAACCGGGTAGGCTTGCTTTGAAAGATCGATCCAATAGCCATGCATTTTCAATTCTAAAAGGTTTTTTACCCTACTTTGCCTTGTTGGCATCTAATAAGATGGGCCAATGATCTGATACTACTTTTCCCACCATTCTGGCTGATGAATCTCTATACTCACTGATCCAATCAGGTGAGGCAAGAAATCTATCTAATTTTGATAGAACAGGGTGTTCTTGTTTATTACTCGAGGTGTAGTTTTTGCCCGATGCTGAGATTTCCCCTAGATCAAAACCACTAATGAAGTCATTGAATTTTCGCATTGTTGTGGTAATTGACCTTGCCTGGGTTTCTTTTTGTTTCTAAAACGAATTGCATTGAAATCCCCAGCTAAGAGCCAGGGCTCATTTCATCTTCCCATGAGGTCTTCCAATTCTTCCCAAAAATGAGATCTTCCAAGATAATTGCTTGGACCATAAATTCCCCTCAGGTTCCATGTCAGGTTTAGAATTTTACCTCTAATCTTAATACACAAACAATATGCAACTGATTCAGACTCTTCAATTTAGAAGAAAGTGGGGTCCCGAATTATCATAATTCCCGCTGAGGATCCACATGCATCCACCAATTTCCATTGAGGATTGCCAAATGGTGCTATTTCATTAATGATTCCTTCAAGTGCTTTTTCTAATTTAGTCTCTTGCAAACTAAATAGATTCACTCCATTTTCATACAAAATAGACTCGATATTGGCTTTTTTTGTGGGGACTGCCTAACCCTCTAGCATTCCAAGAGATAAGTTTCAACTAAAACCGTCCATAGCTTCTACGGACTCCATGGCGAGAAGTGTTTCCCCTTCCTCTCGCTGACTGCACTTGACGAGTGCTTGGTGCTCTAACTGCAGCTACAGCTCTTGCCTCTCTGAGTTCGTCCATTATCTGGGCCAGTCGGAGGATTAGTCGCCAGTCCTCATCCAAATGTCGTCCTGCATTTTCACCAATGCTCTCAATCCATGAACGGACAGCAGTGTCATCGTATCGTGCAGAGGTTGGACCAAGTTCGCTCGAGTGATGATTGTGCACTCGGGCTCTATTTCTTTGATAGTTTTGGATGGGCCTGTGAAGGGGGCGCTCTGGTGGCAGAGTCTACTCTTAATTGTTCTCATAATTATTTTCCGTTCCTTCCTCAATTAATCTCCTCGTACTGCTTATGCGGGGTCTGAGGTGAGGGTGGGGAGGGGGGAAAAGGGGGTGGGGTGGTGGTCTGAAAATTGGCCTTATCCTGTCCAAGGAGGTTGTGTCCTCCCGATCGGTGGAATAAGCTCGGGGAAATTTGTTTCGCCTGTTGTAAGTACGGGCAGGAGGAGCCATATTGCACAACGTTTGCACAGGTGGAGGTTGTGCACTGCTGTTAGTCCTTCGAGCCTCGGCGTTAAATAGATTTTGCTCGGCGGGTGGCGAGGAGGGACCTTGCTGAGATTCAGTATTTTGGCAGTCAGTTTAATGTCCCGACCGCAGGATCTCCAAGAGAGCAAATTGGTTTTCAAGGCTTATGGGGTCTTCTCCTATAGCCTGTCTCTGTCTTCTTCCTCCCCTTCATTCCTCGCAAGGTCCCTATGGACGGGACTTTGACTTTGAGTTAAATTTGAGGGGAAGGGTCTACTTACCTCTTCACGGTGATTTCCCGGGATTTGATCGGCGTTTAAATTTCATTGTAAGCTGTCTCTGGATTGCTGTTGCAGTGGGGCCCATCTATTCCGGTCCCACCCTTTGAAGGAAAATTCTTGTTGTGATGCCGGGTTGTGCTGGGTCTGAGAAAGATATTGTGATGCGGGCTGTGCTGGGTCTGAGAAATATATTGTGATGCGGGCTGTGCTGGGTCTAAGAAAGATAGAAAGTCAGACTATTGCTGGAAAAGTAAAATACAGAATGTAGTGGCTTGCTCTAGTGCTGAAGAATACAAGTTAATGGCACACCCTGTTAGTGAAATGTTTTGCGTGAAATCGGTACTTACGGATTTGGGGTTAAGTGACGACAAACCCATGGTGCTGAAATGTGATAATCTGGTTGCTATCTTTTATAACAAATAATCCAGTGTTTCAAGAGACGATGAAGCATATAGAAGTTGAATGTCACTGTATTCTCAAAGGCAAGGTTGTCACTCCATTTGTAAACACTAATGACCAACTCGTTGATTTGTTTACTTTTTTTTTGAAAGTTGTTCTTCATTGATATTTTGAAATAGTTACAAAGTATGAGCCCAATCCGGGCAGATACATAAGAAGCTTAGGGTGACACAACAAGAGTTTGTTGATGCACCCCTTGCTTAGCAAGAGAATCAGCATGACCATTCGCACTTCTTAAAACATGAGACCATGAAATTACAAAGGTAGTGTAAGTACAAAGTTCATTAAAAAGGAAGCGAAAACGCCATGGAGGTTTCGACTCGCCGGAACCCCAAGAGTGAATCACCTTGGAATCCCCCTCCACATTGAGACTGCATCCTAATCCCAAGCTGGCAAAGCACTTAAGACCTTGCAAGAGACTACGTGCTTCAGCGGTATTTGAATCATTGACTCCAATTGGCCCAGAATAAGTTAGAATAACTTCACCCGAAGAATCTCTAATTATTCCCCCAATGCCAGCAGGGCCTGGATTACCGAGTGAGGATCCATCAAAATTGAGCTTGTAAGTGGAGTATGGAGGAGGCTGCCAAACTTGATTTGCTGTTCGATCAGAAGTGTCTAGACATGCATGCTCGGCCCATGACTTCCAAATGGTACTAGCATCAACCCCCTGAAAACAGCTTTGAAGCTTGAGCCATCCCACAATAGAGTGTAGAGTAGAATAGGCCACATGTTTCCAATGTTGTTCATGCCCATGAAAAATCCTCCTATTCCTTTCTTTCCAAAGGAACCAGGGAATAAGGCCTACACAACACTTGAACATGAGCCTGCCTTTATTCTTCAATCCCAATGAGCTAGTCATTGATGCAATTCTATTTGTTTACTAAATGTCTTAGAAGAAAGGAATTCATGTATATGCTCTCCATGCTGGGTTTTCATGATGTCTACGCTCTAGTTTGTTGGGGTGGTAATTATGCTGTGTTGAGTCAGTTTCAAGATAGTCTTTATTAGACGTAAGATTGCTTAGTATTTTTAGTTGTTGCACACGTGTTAGTGCGTATTTCTGTTTATTTTATTCACTAAGGCCTGCAGTTGCACAATTGTAATTTTGTGTATTAGCTGTCTTATATTGATGCAATTAGGGTCGTGAGTCATCTACAGACTTCACAACCCCTTCTCTCCATTGTGTTCATCGTGCTCTCTCCCTCTTTCTCACTTCTTCTCTTTGGCTAAAGTTCACACATTTATTGGTTGTTTCACTTTTGAAAAAAATAATCTTGTTTCAGATATATAGATCCTGAGGCTGCAGTGGGATGTGGGGATGGAACTGTTCGTGTTTTTGATATGTACAGTCAGAGTTGTTCTCGTATTATCAGGTACTATATGTATATGTTCTTTCATTGTAAAAATTTACTGTAGTCCTTGCTTCGTCATTACACCAAGTTGATGCTAATATTTGTTGGAAATATCTTGCCCATTTTTACTACTTTAACTGCAAGGGTATTTTAGTTTATGTGTTGTTGCCCTAGACATGCATGGGTGGCAACCAACTGTATCCTTGCTTGGACGCAATTATGGAATTATTGGAATTTTGTCTAGGATTTTATTTTTGTTCCCTATTGGCTAAAAAAAGGTGAACCTTTAATTGACTTGTCCGGGAAGTAGAAGTTTTCAAGTTCAACACGTCACTTGGTGCTACAACATTGACCGAATCTTTGTCTATATGATTTGATACCCCCAGCAGTAGCAATTTATCAACCCACAGAACAAAGAGAAATTAGAGACAAATATAGGTGTCCACACCCCTATAATAGTATTGATGAATTAGTTCTGAAAAGTGTAACAAGAAAAGTATGCCAAGCATTTGAGATGCTTGGTTCTCCCCCTTCCCGCCGCCCACCCCCCTCCCGCCGCCCCCCTCCCGCCCCCCCCTTCCCCCCCCCCCCGCGCCTTTACAAGCAACAACGTGTTCCCTTATGTTTCCCTAGCACCTCACAAGCCTTTCTAAACAATTATAGTACCTTACACATCAGCAGTCTAACTACTAATTTGGACCAGCCACTACACAATTCACTAACAACAAGCGACTAGGATCAGCAAATTACACCTCAGTTCGCTTCAGCAGCCTGTAACTCATCCTCTTTCCACGGCTCGCATAACTGAGCCGAATCTGGGGAATATCAGGATCCTGCATTTTGACTCTTCACATTGTGGTATTGGCACTTTGAGTTGTGACATCCAACCTAGTTCTGAGGTGCCCACTCATATAAAATATTCTGTAATTTACATATCTGTTTCTTTGGAACCGAGGTAACCAAGGTGGTGGCGTCATGATGCTGCTCACGTAATTAGGGATATAAACGGCTAATAAATGGATCGGGTAAGGCTCTTCCGTTTACTGTTCCATTTACCAGAACTTATACTGTTTACCGTTCGTTTCCGTTTAGTTCTGACTCATTCCCTTTCTGATTGTTACCCGATTTTGCCACAGGTAATCAGTTAATAAACGAGTAATAATCGAAAAAATATAAAAACAGCCAAAAATTTCAAAAATTTCAAAAAAATCAAACTAATTAGGAAAATTAATGAAAATTTGCCTTCTGGAACCTGGTGCATGCTGTGTAGTAGCACTGTCATGCTGAAAGCTGAAATCTTCCTAGTTCATCTTCTTGACTTGATTTTCTCTGTTGTTTCTCCATTTTACGCCAGGTCACTTAATTTATTTCTTAACATCAAATTCTCCATTGTTCCTAGTAAAATATAGTAGTAAAATATAGTCAGTGTCCGACAAAAACAAGTAAAGGAAATAGTAAACTAAATAGAAAACCACCAAATTTAATCTTTACTAATCCTAAAGAAAATAGGAAACTAAATAGTAAACTACCAAATTTAATCATAACTAGTCCAATCGAAATAGCATAACTCTTGTTTTGCATCAAAAATAGAATAACTCTTCTCCTGTGTCAACTTCACAACAAACCAATGAACATCAGCAGGGGCTTGCTGAAACTAGTAGGCTTGATTGACTGCATATTGAATGTCCAGGCGTGTTAGAGTCAAATATTGCAAAGGACCAATTGTCGATCGATGCTCTGTAGCATTAGAGAGAGGAGAGCCTTCGAAATTGAGACAACTTGGACCCGGCAACGACAGGTTTGGACAGTGGTTTGACATCAGTGAGTCCAAGGCTGCTAAGAAGATTTAAGATATACTTGGACAGACAAATGGATACCTGTCCTGTCATGAGATATTTCAATGCCACGAAAGTAGTGGAGTTGTTGAGAAACATGGGTCCAAGCCCGCATGAGTGGAAGCCCAGGATGTTGACCAGAGTTGGACCTAGCTTTATGAGTCTTAATAGGACTCTAAGAGGTGGAATTAAAGTGTCTTCTAGAGTCTTATTGATGTAGCACGTGATCTTAAAGTTTATGTTAGGCGCCGTCATAGGACCCAAAAGTCCTAATTAGCTGCTGACCTATGTTAATTTAGTATTTTATGGGTTAGTATGGTTGTTGGGATGGTTGTTGGGATGGTTGTTGGGATATTAGTTTATTATGGTTTTAAACCTATAAATAGGCTATGTATGAAGAATGTAGATAGATTGGAATGATAATCAAAGTTTTCTCCTAAGTTTTCTCTCTATTTCTTCTCTATCTTCTTCTCTTCTCCCTCTTCTCCCTCTTTCCCTCTATTCTTCTTTCCCTCACTCCCCGTCCGACATCAATTGGTATCAGAGCAAGGATGAACCCCACCGAGCGAGCTGAATTGAATAAACAAATAGAGGGTCTATTACGTAAAGGCTTTATTCGTCATAGCCTAAGTCCTTGTGCGCCTCTCTGTCTTTGTTAACCCCTAAAAAGATGGCTCATGGAGAATGTGTGTGGATAGTAGAACTATCAACAAAATCACAACAAATATCGATTTCCTATCCCACGGTTAGATGATATGCTCGATGATCTTGCCGGTGCTAAAGTGTTCTCAAAGATAGATCTACAGAGCGGATACCACCAAATTAGAATTCGCCCGGTGATGAATGGAAAACTGCCTTTAAAACTCGTGGACGGGTTGTATGAATGGGTGGTAATGCCTTTTGGTATGTCTAATGCCCCAAGCACCTTTATGCGAGTCATGACCCACATTTTTCGCCCTTTTTATTGGCAAATTCTTAGTGGTCTACTTTGATGACATCTTGATTTATAGCAAATCTGAAGGGCAACATATAGACCATCTTCGCCAAATCCTAACTACTCTAAGAGCCACAAAATTATTTGCCAACCTCAAGAAATGTGCCTTTTGCAACAACAGGTCCTCTTTCTCGGCTATATTGTCTCGTCTCAAGGAATTGCTGTTGACCACCGAGAAAATTAAGGCTATTCAGAGTGGCCTGAACCAACTACTTTGGATGAAGCTCGTAGCTTTCATGGGTTAGCATCCTTTTATAGACGATTTATTAGAGGGTTTAGCTCTATCACTTGCACCCATCACCGAGTGCCCGAAAAAGGAGACTTCAAATGGACAACTACGCCCATAAGGCTTTCCTTGACATTAAAAACAAACTCACCACCGCACCTTTGTTATGCCACCCGTTTATCCAAAGTCTTTGAGGTTGCTTGTGATGCGTCGGGAATGGGAATAGGAGGCGCTCTCGATCGGGAAGGTCACCCGATAGCGTACTTTAGTGAGAAACTTAATGAAGCCAAACAAAACTACTCCACTTATGATAAAGAATTTTATGCAGTAGTTCAATCTCTTCATCACTGGCGCTACTATCTATTGCACAAGGAATTTGTACTTTACTCGGACCATCAAGCCCTACGCTACTTGAACTCCCAAATACCATTTAAGTAGTAGACATGCAAAGTGGGTAGAGTTTCTTCAAGATTTTACCTTTGTCCTTAAGCATTGTGCGGGCCAGACAATAAAGTTGCTGATGCTCTTAGCCGGATGTCCCTTGTTTTGCATTCCTTAACCACTCATGTCACGAGATTCGAGCGTATCTCATAATGAATACCCCAGATTGCCCTGATTTTGGTATAATTTACAATGACACCGAGAGACGGACCCTCACGTCAAGATGTGGGATATCAACTTCGTGATGGTTACCTCTTCAAAGGCACTCAATTGTGTGTTCCTCGTACATCCCTCCGAGAATTTTTATATGGGAATTACATGCGGGGGGCCTAGCTGGACACTTTGGTCGAGATAAGACCATTGCCTTGGTTGAGGATCGCTTTTATTGGCCTTCTCTTAAAAAGGATGTCGCTCGAATTGTCTCTCAATGTCGTGCACTGTCAACTAAGCAAAACCCGCAAGCAGAACACTGGTTTATACACTCCTCTCCCTCTTCCACATTCCCCACAGGTGACCTTAGTATGGATTTCGTCTTAGGCCTCCCAAAGACAGGTTACAAAGCATGATGCAATTTTTGTAGTGGTTGATCGTTTCTCCAAGATGGCTCACTTCATTCCCTGTTCACGGACCACAGATGCATCCCATATAGCTAAATTGTTCTTTAAGGAGATTGTGCGCTTACATGGCCTACCTTCCACCATAGTGTCTGACCGTGATGTTAAATTTGTCAGTTACTTTTGGAAGACACTTTGGAAGTTATTTGGTACTACTTTGAAGTTTTCTTCTGCTTTTCACCCACAGACTGATGGTCAAACAGAGGTGGTTAACCGTAGTTTGGGAGATTTACTTCGTTGTTTGGTTGGGGACAAGCCGGGGACGTGGGATGTCATTTACCCATTGCAGAATTTGCTTACAATAACTCCGTCAATCGCACTACGGTAAAAAGCCCATTTGAAATTGTCTCGGCCTATCACCCAAACAACCTCTTGACCTTATTCCATTACCCCTACCTCTCGACCTTGAGTCCGCCCACACTTTTGTCTTGAACACATCCATAATCTACATGCTGAGATAAAGCGACAAATTACTTTGAGTAATGAAAATTATAAACTTTCTGCTAATGCACATCGTAGGTTTAAGGAATTTCAGATTGGTGAGTATGTTATGGCTCGTCTTAACCCTGCACGTTTTCCACCCAATGCCGTAAAAAAACTTCATGCTCGTTCCATTGGTCCCTTTGCGGTTCTTCGTAGACTCGGATCCAATGCATACGTACTAGACTTACCTCCTGATTTATCTATCAGTCCTATATTCAATGTGGCAGATTTATTTGCTTACCGAGGCACATTTGAGCCTCCCGTGTTACCTTCTTCTATGGTTGCAGGTCCCTCTTGGTTTTGACTCCCCGATTACCGACACATTCTAGTGCTCCGCGCGATGTCATTGTGGATGTTCTTGATGATAAATATATTACTTCTTTGAATGGAGGTACTCGCCAATTCCTTGTGCGTTGGAAAGAACGTCCTTCCTCCGATGATACTTGGATTATCGAGACTGAATCACGTCAGCTCGCCCCTACTTTGCTTGAGTCGTATTTACGCTTTAACTCACCGGAGTTGAGTTCTTTTCCATTGGGGGAGAATGATGTAGCACGTGATCTTAAAGTTTATGTTAGGCGCCGTCATAGGACCCAAAAGTCCTAATTAGCTGCTGACCTATGTTAATTTAGTATTTTATGGGTTAGTATGGTTGTTGGGATGGTTGTTGGGATATTAGTTTATTATGGTTTTAAACCTATAAATAGGCTATGTATGAAGAACAGAGATAGATTGGAATGATAATCAAAGTTTTCTCCTAAGTTTTCTCTCTATTTCTTCTCTATCTTCTTCTCTTCTCCCTCTTCTCCCTCTTTCCCTCTATTCTTCTTTCCCTCACTCCCCGTCCGGCATCACTTATAGGATTAGAATTAAAGTTCAAGTTAGACTAGAATTAGAGTTAGTTTATAAGTATGATACTTCATGTAAAGTCTATAAATATTTAGAAGATGTACTTTTTTTTTGAAAGTTGAGGTTTTATTTCATTTAAGAATCACATCCCAAATGGGTTACATCAATTTCCTATGGAGTCCAAACAGTTACCACTTGCTCATGGACACCCTTTTTAGCTAACTCATCTGCTCTTCCATTGGCAGATCTAATTACATGACTCCAAGTTACAACAAAAAAAGCAAGATCATTTATCTCATTGAAAATGTAAATATGTCTCCACGAAGGCTTAGAAGCTCTCTTGCACCATGAAATAATGGTCTTGAGTCGCCTCCACTTGAAGGGGACCCAAAGCCCTAAATCTTTATAACATCTCAAACCATGAAGGAGGCTGACCGCTTCAGCGGTAGTAGAATCTGAAATACCAATCGGTCTTTGTGTAAGTGAGTAGTACTTCTCCTCTATGGTCCCCGATGAGTCCTCCTACCCCGGATGGCCCTGGATTCCCAAGTGAGGATCCGTCAAAATTTAACTTATAGGAGGAAGGTGGGGAGAAGATGTACTTTGTAAACAACACAACATCATGAATCCAATTCCTATATTCTTCCTCTTCCTACCTGAGCCGCCGCCTCCTAGTTCTCTTTTGTACTCATATTTACTTTATTTCTTTTACTTGTTTTTACCTTAGTTCAATAAATTTCACATGGTATCAGAGCAGTCGATCCTCGGTCCCAAATTTTTTTTTTTTAAGATCTGTTGCTTGCTAGTGCATTGATCAAGTTATTTTCCTGGTGTTCTTTTCTATGGTCGCATCTCAATACGCCCGACAATAGCAATCTGAGTTGGGTGTTCTGTTTCTCGACACTACATCCAGAAATAGCTTGTCAAATTCTGCAGCAACTCGCACTCTTATGTATGGCCCCCTATTCTCTCATGTTTCCTTCCTCAGATCCACTTTTCGTCGCGTTCGTCCTCTCAGTTCGGAGACTTTTTTTTTCTGTCATTATAGAGGCACAACGGAAGCGAGGCGGGTCCCTCTTTCTCTGTAAACTTCGATTTGCTGTTCGAATCTTCGTAACACACCGCTGGCGAGTCATATGCGGCCAGTCGAACGAGATTGATTAATCAACCTCGTTCTTCTGTGGCTTCACACTTCTTTTTTTTTTGAAAGTTGTGATTTATTTATTGTAGCCCAATTGGGCTAAAGAGTACAACAAACAGGAAAAACAAGTACATTTAATTAAGGGGTCCACACATTAGCATGTTGCTCATGGGCCCCGTTTTTTGCCAAGTCATCAGCCCTACTATTTGCACTTCTCAGTACATGGTTCCAGCTTGTTACAATAGAAGATAATTCTCTAATTTCATCAATGATGTAGTGTAGCCTCCAAGGAGGTTTTACATTATTACTACACCATTGGATTAGTACTTGTGAGTCGCCTTCAACACAAAGTGGTCCAATAAAATGGAAATTGAGGAAGCACTTGAGGCCTTGAGTAGACTTCTTGCTTCAGCAATTGTGGAATCCACAATACCAATCGGACATGAGTAAGTGAGCAAGATGTCATCAGAGGAATTTCTGATTAATCCTCCAACACCAGCCAACCCCGGGTTTCCAAATGATGATCCATCAAAGTTCAACTTGTAAGCATGCATCGGTGGAGGTGTCCAAGCAATGATTGTGGGCGACTTCCCACGTTTTTTTGTGGCATGTATAGCCCAAGAGTTCTAAATAGCACCACATTCAATGTTTCTAAAGCTTTTCTGCCTTTAGATTCGTTCGTCTCCAGGTTGAAACAGGAGAGAAGAAATCCTTCATTCGTATTCCTCTTGAGGCTGGTGAGCTCTTTCTAGAACAGATTCGGGGTGTAATGAACTGTAGACAAACCAGATCCAAAGAAATATGGTGGGAGGACTCCCAGTTTACCATTTCGGCCTTTCGAAGGCGTGATTGGGAATGCAAGCTCGTGCGCCATGCTCTGAGCTCATAAGGTTTTGGCACGAATTTATCTACTAGAATTTGGTGTGGACGGAGTTCACCATGGAAATGCCTGTTGGAGGCATTTGAAAAACTATTTACTTGTCTACCAAAGGATGTTGCTGAGCAAGCAAAACAAGACAAATCGGGGATGATCAATGGAAATGAGGAAGAATCGATGAACCTCTTGGTTGGACAGGACAACGAGAAGACGTTCCAGCAAGTTATGGAGGAGAAATGGCAAAGAAAAAAACAAGTTTTACAAGACTGTATCATTGCAAAGCTTGATTGGGAAGTTCACAAATTCGAGGAACTTGAGGCCTGGATTAAAGAGCGATGGAGTTTTTCCTTCTCGCCGAAAGTCTCGTTTTTGGGAGGAGGCGAATGGCTTGTGATGGGTGTAGATGAAGACACTTGCCGAGACCTTCTGCAATGGAATCATACTGACTCGTTTCCTTGTTGGGAGGTTCGGAAATGGGAGCCAGCCATGGAACAGGTCCATATCAATCTGATCCAAATTTGGGGATCCCCGAGCTATGGGAGAGCAGAAACACCGGAGATGCTTGCCAACGGTTTCGAACACTTCGGAGATTGAGGATGAGTCCTTCATCGGTAGGAATATGTCCCACGCATGGGCGAAAATTCGACCTCAATGCTGGCCTATTAAAGAGCAATGGACGATCCTGGGTTATAGATGGGAAGTACTTTACGATTCTCCTAAAACCGGAGGAATTCCTTCCACCATTCGAGTTGCATGCAACACGCGAAAGGAGGAAGACGATGAGCCCCGTGACTCAGAAGCCCACCACATCACAGTGCTGGAGAGAGTCGAATCGGTAACTCGACCTGGCCGGGTGGACTCGGTAACTCGAAACGGCCGAGTAGACTCGGTAACTCGTCCAGCCAGCGATCGAGGTGCTTCAGCATCACTCGGTCCTTGGGTTCCTCTTGATGAACAGCCAATTCTTGCACCTCTCCCCACAATCGAATTTGTTGCAGACCCAATTACCGGACCAGCCACTTTGAAATTCAAGAGGTATGCCCCGAAATTATAATTGAATCTTTGGCTCTTAAATACTCTTGCATACCCACAAACCTTGCTATACTTCCAACCACAAATTGTCTTCCACCTTATGTTGAAGCCCCCAAAATCAGTCCTCTTTGGTCCCAATTTTAAACCAGCATGAACACTCCTTCAATCAGGCCACACCTCCGCCAAGATACATGACAATTTCTCTTTTCCCACCCACCGAAGCTCATCGAAAATCTCCCCGTCCCCATCACCCATATGAGCAGCCCCTTACATGTTTATTCGAGGAGAAACACCCCTCCATCACCTAATAAACCATTGGTTCAGGCTGTCTCACCTAATTCTAGAATGCTCATTGCATTGAGATACGAATGAAGTGATACCTGAATCTGTTGAGGTGAATTAGCATCAGTGATGGGAACCAAGTAGACGATGGAAGGAAGTCGATCATGAAGTTATTCAGAATTCTACAGAGGGAAGGCAAAATCCTCTTGGTTTGACCATCTACAAACTTTACAAAATGGGCCATTAAGATTACCGAGAAATATGATAATGACAATGCAAAGGAGGATAATGTGCCTCTAATTGCAAGAAGAGTGACACGAGGGCAAGTCGGAGGAGTTACAAAACCAACAAAGGGGAAGAAATGATAGTTTTCTCATGGAATGTTAGGGGAGTAAGAAGTCCGAGCAAAACGGACCGTGATAAGAAGTGCAATTTGGAGGAGTAAAGCCCAAGTAGTTATATTTCAAGAAACTAAATTGGGAGAAATGACTGATTTAATAGTAAAGGAGCTTGTTCCTTTTCAAGTCCTAGGTGGCATGCCTTGAATTCCTTGGGTACTTCTTTGGAGGTATTCTTGTGGTATGGAACCCAACTTTTATTGATGTCATGAGCACTAATGTGGGAGTTTATTGCATATATCTGAAAATTTCTGACTTATCAAGTGGAAAATTCGGCATATGGGTGCTATTTATGGACCAAGTACATATCATCATAGAGCGATCTTTTGGGAAGAGCTAAATACTATGATAAACATGTGGCATGGACCTTGGCTTTTGGGTGGGGACTTTAATGCCATTAAAACCGTGAATGAGAAGCTTCCATCGCCTACTACAATCACTTCTACTATGAGAGGATTCCTTGACTTTCTTAATGCTTTGGACTTGATTGACCTCCCATCTCATCGGGAAGACTTACACGTGGAGCAATATGAGATCTAGGCCGACATTATCCAGATTGGATAGATTTCTTTGTAACGAGGCATGGCTTGAATTGTACCCAAATGTGAACTGCAAAGTTGTGGGCAAGACGGTTTCGACCACCGGCCTATCCAACTAGATACTAATGCCTTTGAGAATTGGGGAGGTGTGCATTTTAGATTTGAAAATCAATGGCTTGAGACTCGAGGGTTTCTACACACTTATTGAAAACTAGTGGAATGATATTGAGGATGATGGCCCAAGGGAGGAAGGCTGTTCAGAAACTTAAGTCTTTAAAAGGAAAGTTACGAGGTTGGGCACGCGAGACCAACAAGGCTGCCCAAATGGCCGGGAAAAATGAGCTAAGTCAAAAGATGGATACTTTGGATCTTCTTGAGGAAACTAGACCACTGAATGACACTGAGGGAGCCGAAAGACTTTCAACAATTGTTGAATTCAATGGGTTGCTTCGCATGGAAGCCATTCATTGGAAGCAAAAATCAAGATACAAATGGTTTCATGAGGGTGATGGGAATACCCGATTTTTTCACGCAATGGCGTCTCATAGAAGAAGGATCAACAAAATATCATCTCTCACAATCAATGGGAGGTCACTTGAGACAAAGACATCATTGTAAATGATATTATTACTCACTTTTCTTGTTTGTTTGCAAGACATTCTCAATCGCCTTTGTTAAAGGGAATTCAACGCATAATCGGGCTGACCCCGAACGAGTTGCTGATATTGAGAAGGTTTTACCCTTGAGGAAATCGATGATGCTGGAAAATGCCTACCAAAAGACAAGGCACCGGGTCCGGATGGGTACAATGGGGAGTTTTTCAATGCTTGTTGGCCTGTGTCGAGATGACATGATTCAAAGAATTCTGCATTTTCATAAGTTTGGCCTCACTTGCACGTCCCTTGGAGCCACCTTCATTGCACTAGTTCCCAAGAAGCAATGTGTTGAGCGGATATCTGATTTTAGGCCTATCGGTCTTGCATGCAAAGCACCTATAAGATTATTGCTAGGTTCTTGGCTGGTAGACTTCAAAAGGTGATGAATCATATTATCGATCCAGAGCAACATGCTTTTATTAAAGGGAGGACAATCATGGATGCTGCAATGAATGTGCATGAAATTTTACATAATTGTCAATAGTCGGTGGAGCCAAGAGTTGTCTTGAAGTTGGATTTTGAGAAGGCTTTCGATAAAGTCTCTTGGAACTACTTGAATTTAATTATGGAACAGTTGGGCTTTGGTTGGCGATGGAGGAAATGGATTATGTCATGTGTATCTTCTGCACGGTATTCCATCCTCATCAATGGAGGAGCTCACGGGTTCATTAAACCTACAAGAGGCCTCAGACAAGGTGACCCTCTATCCCCTATGCTATTTAACATTGCGGGCGAGGGATTGAGACATATGTTGCATATGGCACTGGAGGAAGGATGGCTAGAACCTATTAATGATAGAGACTGCTTCCAAGCTCCACTTGTACGGTTTGCAGATGATACAATTCTCTTCTGCAAGGGCTCTCTTGATCAACTTAGACTCATAAAATGTATTTTAATGCTGTTTGAGTTAACATCTGGATTGAAAATTAATTGGTCCAAATCTGCAATTTATGGGTTTGTTTGTTGAGAATGAAGTGATCACGAAATGGCGAATATGCTTGGATGTAAATTGGATCTCTCCTTCCACTTATCTTGGGTTGCCCTCTTTTTGGTAGAGCAAATAAAAATCTATGGGACCCTATGATTGAGAAGTTAAATCTCAGGTTAAGTACATGGCAAGGAAAGTTACTCACCAAAGCAGGAAGACTCACTCTGATTAAAGCATGTCTATCTGGTATCCCTACCTATTACCTCTCCTTTCTTCATTGCCCTCTTTCAGTGGTGAACACAATTGAAAAGATTATGAGAAATTTCTTGTGGTCCGGTACTTGAGAGAGTCCAAGCTTCATCTTATAAATTGGGATGATGTTTGTCAGACTAAGAATGATGGTGGATTGGGAATTCGGAAAATAAAACTCATGAATGAGGCCCTCTTGACAAAATGGCTCTGGAAACTAAATATGAACGAAAGAACTACTTGGAGGAGTTTGATCACAAGAGCTTTGGACAGCAGGCCTGAGACAGATGGTGGTTCGAAGGCCCCTAGACAAGTGGAGACTTTCTTCTATTTGGAAGAAAATTATCAAGTTCTTCCTTTCTTTGTCCAACATATTTTTGTGCAGCCAGGCCGTGGAAACAAAACTTATTTTTGGACTGATAAGTGGAATCGGAGATATTACATTTGCTGAAAAATTCAACAAGATTTTTCTCTTGGCTAGAAATCAAGAATGCCTTATTAGTGATGTGGCTCCAAGTGGACAAATTGAAGGAGGTAGATTGGACACCCCTACTTAGAAGACATCTCAATGATGATGAGGTTATGGAGGCAGCTACATTACTAGAGGAGTTGAACAAATTTTATCTACGAAGAGATCGAGCGGATGAATTAATTTGGAAGCCGCATCCACAAGGTTGTTACTCGGTTAGCTCGGCTTACTCTTGTCTAGCAAATCGAGGTCAGCAACCTCATCACGCCGGTAAATGGCTTGGTCCTATCTTGCCCAAAGAAGCGCTTATTCTTTGGGTGGTGTTGCCTAAGAAAGAGGTTGCCCACAAGGGATCATTTGTTGAGAAGGGAATTCAGCTTCAAGATATTACTTGTCCACTATGCAATCTGAGAGACCGAATCAATCAACCATCTACTACTACATTGCCCCTTCAGGTTGGAAAGTTTGGACCTTTTTATGGAAAGGTTTGGACTCATTCTCCCATTCCTCATGACTTGCGTAGTATTATTGCACTTGCTGCCTCCTTGGGACTTCGTGCCAAGGGAAGACTTATGTTCGCCTCTTGCTTGGGTTATATTCCATGGCTAATATGGAAGGAAAGGAATGGCGAATTTTCTCAAACCAAGCCTCTACTTGGAAGGATGTATGCAAACCGTATCACTCATCGATTGTCTCATCGCTAAAAGCTCAAAATTTGTTTAGAAATATTGATTGCGGTGTAATTTAGAGTAACTGGAGTGCTATTGCGAGAGAGGGGATGGGAAACATCCTAGAATCATCGCTTGGTCACCTCCTCCTTTGAACTCTTATAAATTAAATTTTGATGGATCCTCCTTTGGCAATCCGGTCCAGCGGGTGTGGGGGCCTCATAAGGAACTCCTATGGTGATATCATGCTTACATATTACGGGCCTATTGGTATCACTAAATCCACAATCAGCTGAAGCCATGAGTCTCCTTCATGGGTGAAGTATTTCCTTAACTTCCACTTCATTGGACCACTACATGTTGAGGGGATTCCCAAGTGCTAATTCAATGGTGCAAGAAGGATTTAAAACCTCCTTGGAGGCTTCGACATATTATTGATGAGATAAGGGACTTGGCTCATTTTGTTTCTAGTTGGACTCATGTATTAAGGAGTGCCAATGGTAGGGCCGATGAATTGGCTAAGCATGGGGCCCATGAGCAGCATTTTGTTGTTCGGACCACCTAGCTATCCATGTATCTTGTAATTGTTGTATCTTTTAGCCCATTGGGCTACAATCAATAAAATCACAACTTTCAAAAAAAAAAAAAAAAAAAAAGAGACCGGACAGATGAATTATTATGGAGGCCTCATCCCTTGGGGCATTACTCAGTTAGTACGGCTTACTCTTGCTTAACTGATCCTGGACAACACTCCCACCAGGCTGCAAAAGCTTGGACTCTTTCCTGCCCTAGGAATGCGTGGTGTTGCTTAAGAGGAAGATTACCCACAAGGGATGCACTATTAAGGAGAGGAATTCTGATCCAGAATGCTACATGCCCTTTATGTAATTCTGAGAGTGAATCTCTTAATCACCTTTTACTACACTGTACGTATAGTTTGAAGCTATGGACTTTTTTCATTGATAAATTTGGTCTGAGCTTCCCTAGTCCTAAAGATCTGAGTAGCATCATTGCTCTTATCGGATCTCTTGGCCTTGGCGCCAAAGGAAAATTGATGATTAGTTGTTGTTTGGGCTACATTCCACAGTTGCTTGTGGAAGGAAAGAAACAACAGAATTTTTCGAGAATAAAAGTACTTCTTGGCCTGATTTATGCCAACGCATTATACACCAAATTGTATGTTGGTTGAAAGTACATAAACATTTCAAAAACATAGAGGAGGTGCAATCTGGAATTCTTGGTCCCCATATGCTTTTGAAAAGGGGGGGAAGGTTCCCAAAATCATCACTTGGGTAACTCCACCGAGGCATGCTTATAACTTGAATTTTGATGGGTCGTCTTTTGGAAACCCGGGGCTAGCTGGTGTGGGTGGACTAATTTGTAACTCTTATGGGGATTGTTTGCTCAGCTATTCATGCCCAATTGGCGCCACTGATTCGACAATTGCTGAATCTAAAAGTTTGCTTCATGGCCTCAAATACTTCCTCAAGTTCCATCTCGTTGGGCCGTTACATGTTGAGGGTGACTCCCAAGTTCTAATCCAATGGTGTAAGAAGGACCTCAAGCCTCCTTGGAGGTTTCTTCCCATCATAGAGGAAATCAGAGAATTAGTATTTACTGTCACTAGTTGGAGTCATGTATTACGTAGTGCAAATGGTAAAGCTCAGACCAAATTTATCAATTGGGTTATAATGAATAAAATCACAACTTTCAAAAAAAAAAAATGTTGTGATGGAAGATAGAAGATGAGAGAAAAGTGAAGTGATAGGAAGAAAGGGGAAGAGAGAAGGAGAGAGAGGTCGTAAGGTCTTAATAACCTACAACCCAAATAGAATCCGAAAATACAAAATTACAATAATGCCATTCATGGCTTGAGGACAAATAAGCTACTTAAACACAATAAAAAAATAATAACTAACTAGAGTTTAGTAAAATTACTAAACTACTCCTGACTCTTAACAATAGCCTTGTGCAGTCGGAGTGGGCTAATAGAAGAGATTAAATCGATTCCGACCTTGGAGCACAATATGCCCATATTTCTGACAAATCTGACAGAAAGGGGGATTCGAGGATGCTTCTCATTTCTGGATAGTGTGGCATTAAAATCACCACCTAATAGCCATGGACCTTGATGCTGTCCCACTGCATTTGAGAGATCTTCCCAAAAAACAACCCTTTGTCTATAGGTGGAAGGCCCATAAATCACACCTGCGAACCATACTTTATTGCTAGAAAGATCTGTTACCTTGACAATTATGTAATAATCACCAATATGATGATTCTGAACACTAACAAACCGAGGGTCCCAAATACATAGTATACCTCTAGCAGTGCCCATTGCATTCTTGGCACACCATTCCGGCCTATGGAAAGGCACCAGTTCTCTCACTACACTTGTTTGTCATTTGCTCTAGCTTGGTTTCTTGCAAAAATAATAATTAGCCTCTATTTTTGCTTATTAGATCCCTTATAGCAATTCTCTTACTTGGACTTCTAACTCCTCGTATATTCCAAGATATGATGATCATTCATAAATATTTTCTGACTCCCTAGCAACTCTTTTTCCTCGTCTTACTTCTGGTTTGTCTTTTTTCACTTTGAGCATCCTCTTTACCTCGGGATCCGTTATTATTCAGGCCCACTTTACTGACAATACTCACCAGAGTTTTGTAATCCTCTTTAGAAACACCTCCCTTCATTTTCTTAATTTGGGAAAGCCAGGAATGTTTATTTGATTTACGTGTCCTTCCTTGGACATCAACGTCATACTCATCCTCCTTGTCCTCTCCCTCTCCCCAATCCTCTTCAATATAAACATCCACTGTTTCAATATTATTCCCCATATAATCTTCTTCACTGGTGGCGCCCACTTCAATTTGTGCTTGTTCACATAAAGCATTCTTGAATTTGGTGACTTGTTTTGATGGGTCATATATTGGTGGGGGGTAGAGAATGCGATTTTTTTTTCGGGAATAGGTAGTGAGAGGTGAGTTAAATCGGATTGGGGTGATAGGGGAGTTCATGGAGGGTGAATGATTTCGGAAATTGTCAATGATGCTGCTTTCTGCCGTATTCTGACCACGCAAGATAATAGAATTTTGGGGTGGGCTTGGTGGAGAATGTGGAGAGTGGGTAGGAGAAGGGGGTAGTTGTAGTGGAGCCGGAGGTGTATTTGATGGTTTTGAGACAGAGATGTATTGTTTATGGGCTCTTTGAGCATTTGCCTCTAGGTTAAGAGATGGAAAAGGAATAGGGGCAAGCGAGAAGGGTGGTTGGCAAGAGACTCGGTTTGAAAAGACATTGTTGGGTTCAAAGTTGGCGACTCACCGGAATTTTGGCCTTGGAATAAGGGTGATTGGAGGTCCTCAGCCACACAAAAGCCGCCCCATATGTTGAGCGAGAAGTCAGTTTCCGAATCATGCATGCTCTGATTGACTCCGTCCAAGTTGACTATGTTGACTCGGCCAAGTTCACCCGAGTCAACTCGGTTCGACTCAATATCAGCTATTTGATGTCTATTAGTGCCCAAATCAGTGTTGTGAGTTTGCCAACCATCAATTTCTTCACCTCGGTCCGAGTTACATTTGGTGAACTCATCTCCTTCAACCTCTGTCTGATTGCCGATTTTGAATGGCGGAATGAAGGTCTCTCTGGTTTTATGCATATTGCAAAAACCTTTCTCCCCAACTCTAGCTCAGATCCCTCTCTCCTCCAAAGGCCACTTATATGGTTTGATCGAAACACGGCCATAAGCCATGTTTCTCCCACTAGTGGTATTCTCGTCGAAGGCAATAATCTCACCCATTTGGCCAGCAAGCAAGCTCAGTGCATCTGCTCCCCACACTTCTACTGGAACGCCCCAAATCTGCACCCAATTTGTCGCTGGTCCAGTTTCGATAGTTTCCTCCCATGGCCTAGTGTCCCAGCTAGGTATTTCTTCCGAATGGTCCCATAAAAGCAATTTCTCTTTGGATTTGGCTTCTTTAGCCTTAATTAGCCAGTCACTTTGCCCTATATATGAAGCAGTTGGCACAAAGTCGAGGGACCATCTATGTTGGATCCAAATTTCGAGGTTTTGTGCATTTTCTATGCTCCAATCTGTCTTAATCACCACTCCAAATTCAAGATCTTTTTGTCTCGATTCCCATTTTCGAGTAAGTCGCCGCATCTTGTCTTGCACAGATGATCTTTCTCCTCCCTTGTCTATAATCTTCTCCCAGCTTTGTTCTTCTCTGATAAACAATTGTATGGGTGCAACAGTTTCCTCCGTGCGTTGTTCTCTTCTTAAAATCAAATCCTCAAGGGATTTTTGCTGAACAGTCCAGGGTGAAACATCATTCAAACCCTTCTGTGGGAGATATAGACGAGCGAGGATTTTCCGATCCCTAAAATGGACAATCTTGCTTTCCCATGTGGTTCGCTTCAAGACAGAGATGGTGAAAAGCGAATCTTCCCACCATATTTCGCAAGAAAAGTAGGTATTTGATGCTAGGACCTTCTTCAACAGAATTAGGAAATTGTCAATGATATCCAGAGGTATCCGGATAAAAGCCCTCTCCTCTCCAGTCTGAACTTTCGCACATACCCAGCGACGAGCTACGTCTTCTTCAACAAAGAAAGAGGAACTACCAAACTTACATTGCTCCAAACTTCTCATAGTATACAGTCTTCCTCCCTGCTGACGTCTCCTTCTTTCCACAGTTTGCCATTCGCCTTTGTTATCGTTTCCTCCTCTTCCACCAATCATCATCAATTTGTGTTTTTTTTTTTTTTTTTTTCTTCTTTTTTGGTCTGGTTGAGGTCGAACCAGTGGGAGTCCTGGTCGGGTCGGTCCGATCCGAGACAGACTAACTTAAAAGTATCCGAGTCAACTCACCGTGACTCGGGAAAGAAACCGAGTCAACTCATCATGACTCGTTTTCTTCCCCAATTTGCCTAGGGTTGTCATCGACTTTTCTTCTTCCGCCTGCAAATTTCGAGCCGCAACCTTCAAAACGCTGCAGACGAAATTTATCGCAGAAATGAAGCTCCCCGATGGTTGTCTAGGAGACTGAAATACGACACAGAAACGGAAGATCACAAGTAACTGTGTCGCTACCAAAGCAAATTTGCCGAAACCACTCCCTCTTCGACATTAATAACTTGAAAAGCTTCGTCGTGATCAAGTTTTTGATAGTCAAAAACCACAGAGTAGCATTGAAGATCCAAGAACTAGCATCGCGGAACCCAGTTAGAGCCAAGTAAAGAGTTTCGTGGTATCGGCCTCACTTGACATGTGAAACTACCAGTTCTTAACCGTCAATCTAGAGACGGTATGTTATGAATATGTTTCCTGAGAAATCGAAGCATATCAATGTGGATTGCCACTTTATTTGAGATGCATTCCTACAAGGCACGGTAGTCACTCCATATGTTAACTCTGAGGACCAACTAGCTGATCTGCTCACTAAAAGTCTTCAAGAAAAGAAATTTGAGTATTTTCTCTCCAAGCTAGGCCTTCATGATTGTTATGAGTTAAGGGTAGTTTAGTAATTTTACTAAACTCTAGTAAGTTATTATTTATTTATTGTGTTTAAGTAGCTTACTTGTCCTCAAGCCATGACTGGAATTATTGTAATTTTGTATTTTCAGATTCTATTAATACATAGTTTAGGGTTGTATGTAATTAAGACCTTACAACCTTTTTCTCTCCTTCTCTCTTCCCCTTCTACCTATCTCTTCCCTTTCTCTCATCTCCTATCTCCCTTCACTAAATCTAACATGGTATCAGAGCGGGGACTTTGATTTCAGCTATCTAGACGTATTTTGTCATTGGATTTTCAAGTTAAAATTCGTTTTTTTTTTCTTTTTCTCCTGCCATGGCTATAAGCTATGGTTTGTGTTGCTGATTAAGTGCATTATGCACTTCGTACTTCCCAACAGAAGGATTATTTACTATTTCTGAGTTGTAGGACCGTGCTGCTGTTGCTACTACTACTGTTGACGTCGTTCGAAAGTTAAAAGGGAAAAAAATTTTTGAAGTGCCTCGGGAATCGTGCTGGTACTTTTTTTGTCAAAAATCGATCTTGGAAAGGGATTGCGACTACGGGTGCTAATGACGTCGTCAGATTGTTCCAAAAAAAAAAAGGTTTTGTGGAATATCGATCTCAGAAAGAATTGATGGGTGATTCACAGTACTCAGGTGTGCTATTTCCAATTTTAAGGCAAACATCATCAAGTTAGGGCTGGCGTCATCTTTTTAGGGCTGACATCAGCAACTTTCTTCTGCTGGTTATTTCTTCTTTGAATTCTGGTTATCTCTTTCGCTGGTATTCTCTGCACTGTTTTGTGCAATTGTGTTGTAGGTATGTTAGTGTAACTGTCTATTGATTTGATTCTATCTTGCGGTTGGTTGTGAGTTACTTGTTGCATATTCAGTGTTTTCTTGATTGTTATCATGTCAACTAGTGAAATTTGTGATTCTGGTATGTCGGGTGGAGCTACAATACTTGCTAAAGATACTATTCAGATCACTGCATCAAAACTTAATGGAGAAAATTATTTGTTGTGGGCCTCTTCTGTTAAAAAGTATTTGGGGGCTAAGATGAAGAGAATTATATTCTCGAACTTCCCCCAGAGAAAATTACTATAATTTGGAGGGCTGAGGATTTGCAGGTTCAGACCTGTATCACTGGATGTATAGACGATGATATCGCTAAACAAGTTATGAGTTGTCTTACGACTAAAGATCTATGAGACACCCTTGCTGATATGTTTTCTCAAAGAAAGAATTATGATCGTATTTATAATTTGTATAAACATTTTTTTACTATCTAGAGGTGAAAAATCAGTAACTCAATATTTCATTCAGATGAGAGGGCATCTGCAGGACATACAGAATTTCCGTCCCCTAGATTCAGATATTACTGTTACAAGGCGACAGAAATCAGGTAAATGTTGCTCGATTTCTAGATGGTCTGGGTTCTGAGTTTGAAAGTGTTCGACCTCAAATTTTGGCTGCCGAGGAAGATAATATTACTCTAGAGGATGTGTATAATAAAGTTCTTAATGCTGAGGCTACTTGTCTCTCATCGTCAAGGAGTTCTTCGGAGAATAATTCTGCACTTAAGACTGCAGCCACTTTTAATAGCCATAATTACTTCTCCAAAAGTAAAGGCAGCAATGACAAAGATAAGAGTAATAGTAATGGCGAGAAAAGGAGACAGAAAATGTATGCACCTTTGTGGCGAAATAATCATTACTCACGAAAGGTCTTTGGGACAAGTTTGGCAAACCGGTTTGGGCCAACACCGCTGGCCGAACTGATTCAGTGATTGATGTTCAAGATCCAGTGGCAGCAATGCAAGATTTTTTATCCAAAATTGCCAATCAAGCTCCTCTTCTCTCTCCTATTGCGCCATCTCCTTCCTCTGCCATGACCTCTACTACTTATCTATGTATTTTTTCACTTCAGGTTTCTTCTCCCCAGTGGATTATTGATTATGCGGCATCCAATCACATGTCAGGTAACTCTTTACTATTTTCTTCTTTTCATCCACTTACTAGTCAGAGGTTTGTTACTCTTGTTGATGGTTCTACCACTTGTGTTCTTGGTGAAGGAACAATTTCTATCACCTCTACTCTCACATTGCAGTCTGTTTTATTTGTTTCTAAGTTTCCCATCAACCTTCTTTCTGTGAGTCAGTTAACTAAAGATTTATCTTGTTCCATTACTTTTTTCCCCATCTCGTTGTGTGTTTCAGGACTTGCAGACGAAGAGGGAGATTGGTTCGGGCCGAGAGAGTGTTGGTCTATGCATGATGGAGACCCCTCCCAATGATACTGCAATGCATAGCATAGAGTCTCCATATCTACTTCATCTTCGGCTTGGACACCCTTCACTGGAGAAAATGTTCCAATATTTTCCTTCCATTCCAAGAACCACAAAATTGCAATGTACTTCGTGTCAGTTAGGCAAACATTGGAGATCTGCTTATTTGCCTAGTACTAGTCAGAGTAGTCGTTTATTTGATTTAGTTCATTCTAATGTTTGGGGGCCATATCAGATTCCGAGTAGTTCTGGTTATAGGTTTTTTCTTAGTTTTATTGATGATTTCAGCAGGGTCACTTAGGTGTATCTCCTTCGGGAGAAATCTGAAGTCGTTCATGTATTTCAGACTTTTATTCAGGAAGTAAAGACTCCATATAATGCTTCAATTCGTGTCTTTCGCACAGATTATGGTTTGGAATTTGTCAACAAAAGGTTTTCTGATATATGTGCTCGGTTGGGAATTATTCATCAGACTTTTTGTGTTTACACTCCACAGTAGAACAGTGTAGCTAAAAGAAAAAACTGTCATCTGTTAGAGATTGCTAGAACAAGGCTCCTTCATCACGGTGTTAAATAAATGTTTTGGGGTGATGTTGTTATTACTGCTTGTTTTTTTATTAATCGTATGCCTTCTTCTGTTCTTCAGGGGAAAATACCTATTACAGTGTTGGACAATCAAGTCACCTTGTTTGCTCTTACACCTCGTGTATTTGGTTGTATGTGTTTTGTGCATAATCTAGGTCATATGCAGGACAAACTCAATCCACGGGCAGTTAAGTGTGTGTTTCTTGGGTATTCTCGTTTTCAGAAAGGGTACCAACGCTATGTTCTGGTTTGTCGTAAGATGTATATTTCTGCAGATGTCACCTTCTTTGAGGACTTATCTTTTTTTAATTCTTCATCTTCTGCTCGTCCTGTTCCTTCTCTTGAGTCTTGTTCTTCACTTCCATTGCCTTGTCCTGTTAGTAATGATCTGCGTGTTTCACCTCCGGTGTCGAGACCACCAGTGTCCCCTGGTGATCCTCCCTTACTAGTATACTCCAGGCGCCAGAAGCAACCTACCGAAGACCAGCATCCTCCGGTCGAATCCTCTTCCTCCGAATCTGCAAGTCTTCCTGACAGTCATCTTCCTATTGCTCGTCGAAAGGGTAAACGTTCTTGTACTCAACACCCTATTTCTCAGTTTGTTTCATTGTCTTCTCTTTCTCCTTCTTATCATAAGTTTGCATTGTCTTTATCTCTAATTTCCATTCCATCTCGTTTATCTGATGCTCTTGCTAAACTTGAGTGGAAGTTAGCTATGGATTAGGAAATTCAGGCTCTTGAAGAGGGGATCATCGACCTTGGTTGATCCACCTTTTGGTGCTTCGGTGGTTGGTTGTAGATGGGTGTACACATTAAAATATAAGTCGGATGGGACACTGGACAGATACAAGGTTCGACTGGTTGCTAAAGGGTATACTCAAACATTTGGGGTGGACTTCTTTGATACTTTCTCCCCAGTTGCCAAACTCAATGCTGTACATATTTTAATTTCGGTTGCTACCAATAAATCCTCGCCATTGTTTCAGCTTGATATTAAAAACGCATTTCTTTATGGTGATCTACAAGAGAAAGTTTATATGCAGCAACTGCCTGGTTATGTTCAACAGGGGGAGGAGTCTAAGGTCTGTCGTCTCCATAAGTCTATTTATGGGTTAAAGTAGAGTCCTCGAGCCTGGTTTGATAAATTCAGTAAGGTGGTTGGTAATTTTGGGTTTAAGAGAAGTCAATGTAACCATTTTTTTTTTTTTTGGGGCGTTCTTCGGGTTTGATTGTCCAGGTAGTATATGTTGATGATATTGTACTATCGGGTGATGATTTGGTAGGTATGACTGATGTTAAATTGTATTTGAATCATCATTTTCAGGTGAAGGACCTTGGTGTCTTACGCTACTTCTTGGGCATTGAGGTTGCCCGCATTAATGGGGGGAAATCAATCAGCCTTGGGCTTACATAATGTGGATAGTCCCCCGTTAGCAGATGTGAAACAGTTCTGGAGGTTGGTAGGACAACTTATTTATGCTACAGTCACTCGTCCTGACATTTCATTTGTTGTAGGGGTGGTTAGTCAATTTATGGACAAGCCATGTAAGGTTCATCTCAATGTTGCCCACCGTATTTTAAAGTATTTGAAAGCTGCACCTGGTAAGGGACTTCGGTTCGATTCTTTTGATCATCTTGATATTGTTGGGTATTCTGATGCAGACTATGTTGGCTCCAAGTTTGATAGGAAGTCTACTATTGGATATCGTATTTTTGTGAGAGGAAATTTGATTGGATGGAAAAGTAAGAAACAAAATGTTGTAGCTCATTCCACTGCGGAAGCTGAATACAGGTCTATGGAACATACTGTGAGTGAACTTCTCTAGGTACAGTCTGTGCTTTCTGATTTGGGGATAAGGGATGACAAACCCATGGTGTTGAAGTGTGATGATCAGGCTGTTATATTTATAGCGAACAATCCGGTGTTTCATGAGAGGATAAAGCATATAGAGGTTGATTGCCACTTTATTCGTGATGCAATTTTGAAGGGCAAGGTTATTACTCCGTTTGTTAGTTCTAAAGAGCAGTTGGCTGATCTACTTACTAAAAGTCTTAGGCGAAACAACTTTGACTATCTTCTCTCCAAGCTAGTCTTCATGATATTTATGCTCCAGCTTGAGGGGGTGTTATGAGTTAGGAGTAGTTTAGTAATTTTGGCTTCAAGGTGAAAGTTTGGGTGGGGGGTAATGATAGGCCCCCTGTTGTGTTAAAGTACTCGAGGAAAAAGGGGGCTAATGATAGACCCCCTGTTGTGTTAAAGTACTTGAGGAAATAGGGGGGTAAGATTAAGACTTAAGGTCTGACAAGCAAATTGGGAATTGGTAGAAGAAACAAGGGACAGGTTAGTTGGAGTCATGGAAAGAATGATGGGGGGCATGGCGTAGGGGATACATGGGAAAGAAGTGAGGGAGGGAGGGAGGGAGGGAGGGAGTTGTATTGTGCATTCAACTGAGAGGAGAGAACGACAACTCGGTTGTTCTACGATTCAATACAATAGGAACTCTATATCATCTTCATAATTCTGTGTGCTTGTGTGAAAGTTGCCGGACTTACCGGTGCTTTTCAGTTGATTGTATCCTATAAAGTTGTGGGTCCACAATGTAGTTATATGTGAAACAATCATTTTGTTTTTCTAGTTGTTTGTGCTTTAATTATGTGGATTCATTTCACGTAAAAATGCCACGTGTCCTTCGTTATGCATTTAGAATTATGTGAAACTTCCTTTCCAACTTGTGGAAGCAGTACTAAGAATTGTGCTTAATTTTTACTGAGAAATGCGTGGGAGAAGGTGCACTATTAGTTGTAGTTGAACCGTGTCCCTTGGATCTCTCAGAATAATCTTTTCTTTTAGCTAATGGAATAGCAGATTTTTGTTTCTTTTCACCAGGAATAAGAACCCTCTCATTTAATCAAAGTTCGTATTCAGTATTTGCTGGATCTACAAATGGATACTGTCATTGCTGGGATCTTCGGTAAGTAAACATTTTTATGTCATTTATTGGAATGAATAGCTTTTTATATATCATTATGACATTATATTCTGATAAGTTTTTATGGAGAACAGGGGTAGTTTCGTAATATCGTGTGTAGTTGCTGCTAGGATGGTCTAATTATTTTCGGAAACGAGCCTCAACTCAAGGTTGAACAAGATTATTATTTGGTTGCTTGCTGCTATGTTTAGAGGTTATGGGGGAGCTGATCAATAGGAAGCAATGTTCTTTTATCAAAAGCTGGGTCATATTGGATGCTAACAACGAATGTGCATGATATTGTAGATAGCTTTCATTGGGGAGGTAGTGACTTATTATGGCTTTTGACTGTGATGAGCCTGACAACAAGTGGAGGATGCTGGTCAAGAGTTTTCTTTCCTTATCTTCATTCTCCGTCCTTATCTTCATTCTCCGTCCTTATCTTCATTCTCCGTCCTTAGCTTCATTCTCCGTCCTTAGCTTCATTCTCCGTCCTTAGCTTCATTCTCCGTCCTTAGCTTCATTCTACATACAGCTCAGGACAGGATACTTTACCTGCTCAAGGGTCTTGGATATGTCAAAGACTATCTCTCATCATTGTGTAGCTTGGTGGGCTCATTTTCAGGCAGCAAGTGGCTCAAGGTGAAACACCCCCATTTTGCTGAAGGACAAGCTCTTCCCCATGGTTTGCAGTTTGCAGATGACAGTTGTTGAAGATGTTTTACAGTAGGTGGTGCTTATGAAGGCAATATTTTGTTCTCTGAGATCGTTACAGTGTGAAAGGTCAACTGGGGAAAACCAAGCTTCATGGATTCTGTTTTTTTCAATAGCAGCTCTTGGAGGTAGCCTAGTGGCTTCGATATTGGTTGGGCGGTTGTCTTATGTGTGTGTTTTTTTTTTTGTTCTCAGTAAGAGCAAAGAAGAGATAATGGAATCTAGTGAAAGAGGGATTCGATCCTTTTTGGCCTTCTAGAATGGGAAACTGATTCCAAGCACCGACAAGCTACTGCTTCCAAAATCCTGTCTGGCCAATATTTAACAATTACCTGTTCTTCTGGTGTTCGACAAGTGTGGTTGAAAAGATTGAGAGGTTGTAGAGGCTCTTTTTGTTGAGGGGACGTTTTGAGGATCATACCCTCAATCTGGTGCATTGGGATGTGGTGTGTCGTGTGCCAACTTAGGCATGCTGGTGGGCATTGTGTGAGGACTGAGGGGAAGTCAACTCGTATTTTCTCATTGAGTGACAGTGGCTCTAGATGGACTCACATCTAGTCCAGCTGGTTCTAGTAATGGTGAAGACTTGGATCTCCTAGGCTGATGTATAGAGCGTTTCTTGGCAAGGAGCTGTTTTGGGTTTAACATGAACACCCAGGGTGGATGGTGGCAATAGTGAGAAAACTTTCTGGAGATTCTTTTGGTGTGGTGGTGGTACACTGAGGATGAGATTCCTGAGCCTTCTCTCAGTCACTTTTTTTTATTGTGATGTCAGAGCTGTTTTGGGTATAATTGCACGTTTTTCAGTTGAGCCTTCAATGAGTGAGGGTTTTGGATATTGTGGATCTGGTTTTGGGGCAGCGCAGGTTCATTTTGGCATCATGCACAGGTTGATTTTTACTCTTGTTATCAGTTTATCCAGCTTCTCTATCTTCGAAGTTTTCGAGGCCTCCATGGGCTGTCGTGTTTGCGTGGATGTGCTTGCATAAGAAGTTGCTGACGAGAACCAATTAGTGTGTTGGGGTATTTCCTACCAAGCATGTTATGCCCTTTCTTATCTACATGAGGAAACCTTTGACCATCTCATTCTGCATATTGCCCATTTTGTTGGGGTCTCGTTTTTCCCCCGTGCAAAATTTCGCCTCTCTTTATTTGCCTACATCATTCTTGGTTGTCCGAGTATATTTGTGTGCATGGACTGTCTTGCCTATGTCGTTCTTAGACGTCCGAGTGTATTTGTGCACACGGACTGTCTTGCTTACGTCGTTCTTGGATGTCCAAGTATATTTGTGCGCATGGACTCTCTTGCCTCTGGACATCGATGTAAAAGGTTTGCCTTACTAATGTGTGCTGAGGGATCTGTTGGAAAGGAATAGCAGGTGTTTTGAATGGGTCCAAACCACTTGTTGTGATGGCTCATTTGATTCTAACCAGGTTGTCAGTGGGCTCTTACTGCTTAGGATCTGTCTGCCCTTGTAGAGTGAGCTCCTCATTTGGGAGGTGGAATCTTTGTATGCCTCAGGATTACCAAGTTTTGCCCCCTGCAGCAAGGGGGTCCTAAGTCGAATGTCAATGACTCTTCTCACAAAAATCCAGGTAAGTAGAGTTTGTGGGGTTGTCAAAGGAGTATTATTTTATTGTTTTCAAGCACGATGTGCCAGATAGTTCCTTGGAGGTGGAAGTTTTGGCTGTGTTGCCGGAGTTATAGCTGCTCAGAGTTAGATTGTGGTGGCCAGTTCACATTGAGAGGAATTCTACAAATGCCATCAGTTGATCGCATGTCTCCAAGGCGCCTCTATTTTGTGCTTGAGGAAAATTAGTTATAGCTAGTTTGTTTGGAACTTTCATGCCAGGGCGCGTCACTACCAAGTCTTGTGATAACAGACCTTAAGCTTTCAATTTTGGCTTTAAATTTAATTAATAAAATGTGTCCTTTATCAAAAGATAAAACTGAAACAAACAATGAAAATATTAGATATATAAATGAAATGTCATGACCATTCCTTAAAAAAAAAAACAAATAAAATGTCATGATGTAAGAGAAACTGCCATGATTGCTTCTTCAGACTGCTGCAAATTGGTATTCCACATGCAGTACAAGCTTCGAACCACTCAAGTGAACAACGCAAGGTCTAGAGACCCAGAGTTGTTAGGAAAGTCTCGTAAATTCATGCTTGTCAATTTCCTTGGTGAGGATATTTCCGAGATGATTAACTGACTTTACTCATGATTCCCCACATCAATCTATTTGTTGCTCACATGGAACCCTAGATTATTTGATATCAAACTTCACTGAGTCTGACCTTACTCATGAAATCATACCATTTTGGTTTATTCACTCTACATCAACCATATAACGGGCAAACACATTTTGCTTCCAACGAATCAACGTACGTGTAATAAAAAATTTATAACTAGCCATTAGATGAATTTTTGTCCACCTTCAGTCCATGCACTCTATTTGGAAAACCCAGAATCTCAAGTTGTCCATGATACTTTCAGAAAACCTTACCGGAAGCTCCGTTTAAGTATTTCTGAATCCTTTATACCACTTCAGGAGGAATTTTATATGGTAATGTGGTGAACTGACTCACAACCCTTATAACATGAGATATGCACGGTAAACGACCTTTGTTTTGATGAGTTTCTAATAACTTCCTTTATAGAGTTGTCTTAAGGACGATTCTTTGATAACAATGAACATTATCTTCATCTCCGTAGGAATCTTGATTGGTTGGCTTCGAACAATCCATACTCTAGTAACAAGGTTTGTATTTTTATTTTGCAAGACAAGATCACACTTGTCCTCTTTTCACAATCGTGCCGAGGAATGCAACTGCTCCTGACCTGAATTGTTTTGGCTGCTGAATTGTTTTGGCCGACGGTGAATGAGTAATAAGTCTTAAGCCCTGGTAATGCAACTAGGCCTGTCATGTATGTGACTATATTTATGACAGACTATAAATATGGAGATCAGATCTTACCCTATTTGGTGATTGTTAGCTCACTAAAGATTATCCTGATGATGCTTTTATATTTTACTGAACCTTTAGGGATGAATAAGTTGAAACAAAAAGTTTTTCCCTCTTGAATGCTATATACTCAGGGAGAAAGCCACAAACAACTTACTGTTTTAGTATTCTTTCAGGACCATGAGGCTTTTATGGGAGAAGCGTGTCAGTCCGAATGTTATATACTCTGTGCATCATATGAATAGTGACCAATCATCATTAATTGTTGGAGGAATTGATGGTGTCCTGCGGATTCTTGATCAAAAGACTGGTGACCTTCTGGCTAATTATGTAGTAGATAAAAGCACTACATCCTCAAATGATATATTGGGTGTCCCTAAGAGGATGAAGACTACAAAACTCATGGAGGATACCCTGATTGACACGATACCAAGAAAAATGCGGCCATCAATTACCTGCGTAGCTGTTGGCATGAAGAAAGTTGTTACTGCACATAATGAAAAATACGTAAGGATCTGGAAGTTTGAATAATAAACAGAGCAATTGTTCTCTTGCATCAATTTTAAGTTTGTATTATATTGTGCTAATGAAAGTAAATTGGACGAAGCCTGCAACTCAATCTGGTGGTCCCAATATGAAAGTATGTCTTTGAAGAACTTATAGACGAACTATTAGTTGCTATGATCATGCAAGATCTTTTGTACGTTAAAGCTGTCTAAATGATAATTTGATTTTGAGATTTGACTCCTAAGTCTTTTTGAAATCTTATGTGTGATGTGCATGAAAAGGACGGAGATGTCGCTTTACAAATAATGATTAATAATGAAAATTGAAATTAGAATGGCACTATAATCTCGGCTGCTTGTAACATTAAATAAACTAGAAAGATAAAAATTATTAAGATAAACCAAGGGACTAATTGAATAATCATCTTCAAGTGCCGTATTTATATAATTTTAATCAAAACTACTTATAGATTATCTCAAAATCCGTTTTTCCGTAAGGATGAGTAAACATATTACCCATCTGAAATGGCACAAATAGGGGATGGGTGTTGGGATAGGACGCTTAGGATGTAACTTCTTATCTAAATTTTTATCCTTCACTACCCTTTTAGCCTTAGGGTATACACTTTAATGATCTCAATAATGTAAAACGCGTAGAACGTTTTATTATCACCATACTTATAGCTAACGACAACTATAATGTCAAAAAAAACAAAAAAAACAAAAAAACAAAAAAATAATAATAATAAATAAATATATATATATTTATTTATTTATAAAAGTTTGCAAAAGATACACTAAGAAATGCCCAAAAAAAGTGCAGCCGTTCCCACTTATCCATTTGTTGAGCATAGGCCGTAAAGAGAAAGTAATTGGAGGTATTCGGTAATGGGCTCGTTTTGCCTCCTCTAAGGTGACTCAAATTGGAATCGCTCACATAGGCATGTTCCATGAAGCACGATATGTTCCATGACCTCAAACTCATGTAGATTTTCTGTGTATCTTTTTGTACTAATCTGTTATACATTCAGTTTTAAAATTTCATACATCAGCTTTAAATAGTAATGTTTTTATTATTTTTATTTACGAAATTATTGTTCTTGTGTTTCCTTTTTATCTGAAATTCACAAGATTTAATATATATAAATTATTTAATAGTTATTTAATGTATATATTTTTTTTTAACACATATTTGTGTTCAATATAGTCTCAATCATCAACTTAAAAATGTCCTACATGCATTTTATAAATTATATTTATTTTTACTCTTATAAAGCATATTCTTATTTGTATTTAAGTAACATAAATAAAGAAGTTCTTATTTTTTCTTCAATTTCCTCTATTCGACAGTTTAATTTTTATGATATTTGGTTTCATATGTATTCTTTGTTAAACTCTTTGTAAACACAAGCCAATAGAATTTCATAGAAAAATTTCTAAAGTAATCTTTTTAAAACATTATTTAACTTTCTAATTTGTGCTAATTTTTATAAGAATAAATTATTTGTGAAAGTTTATTTGATTTGAAGACCAACATAGTTAGGCTAAACGAAATTTCCATGAAAACGAAGAGGGGAGAACGGTGATTCTGCAGGCCTTACCAACAAATTGTGGTTTTCTTGACAAATAAATCTCTTGGCAGAAACCATGTGGAGTTTGAGGACAATGTATGAACTGATATACTGAGGTTATGGCATTAGAGATATCAAGTTGTGTCATAGTAATTAGGTACTGGAGTGCCCCTACAAGTTGTCAACGCTTAGTGAGATAGAGAAATTCATCACCAACAGAATTTAAACTGACGGCAGAGAGAGGTGTGTTTGCAGGATTAGCTTTATGAAGACCATATGAAGAAATATGTGTAGTTGTATAATGGTTTTGAGTGAGAAGAAGTTGACCAGCTTGCCGAGAGGCTTCCACATCAAGAAATTTGAAAGGACCGAGGTCCTTGTGAAACACAATTGATAAGAGTCAAATGAACTGGTGCATAAGATCTGCTCTGAACTCCCTATCAATAGCATGCTGGAGTACTTTATTCCATTATGTGTCCCATGTGCCCCATATAATTACTAGGCCCCACAAATCCTATTGCCTTTGGGAACCACCTCCCAAATGAGAGTTTAAAAACTTTGAAATGAAGGATATAGGTGAGGCATCCTATGTGATTCGAATTGAAATATTCTGTGATAGATCACAAACAATATTAAGGTTGTCTCAGAAAGCATATTTTAATAAAGTTCTAGAGAAAATTGGAATGGAAAAAGGCTCTGCAAGTGTTATTCCAATTCAGAAAGTATATAAGCTCAGCCTTATGTAGAGTTTTGATCTTGTCCATGATCCATAAGTTTTGATCTTGTCCATGATCCATAAGTTTCACCTATGTGGATTGGATCTTGACTTAGCATTACTGTTTGAAAGACCAGCTGCTATTACTAATCAGAGCAGCGCACAACAAAGATCTCTTCATAAAGTTTGGGAGATCAAATGAATTGAGCTTGATGTTTATGTGAATGACTGTTGCAAGCAACATCAAGTCCACTATTCCTAGTGCAGACAAAGCTAAGGAATATCTGAAATTTGTGAAAGAGTGCTCTCAATTTGAATCAGGTGATAAGTCCCACGGCGGGGCATTAATGGGTTTGGTAAGCACAAGTAAGATGATGGCATACATACCATACATCAGCACGTGACTGAGATGATTGATATAGTAGCAAAATTAAAGACCATGGGGATGGTAGTGAATGAAAGTTTCCTTGTGCAATTCATTATTAACTCCTCGCCTCCTGAGTATGGCCCTTTTCCGATAAATTATAACACTATCAAAGAGAAATGGAGTGCAAATGAACTCTATGTCATGCTCATTCAGGAAGAGGCAAGACCCAAGAAACAAGGAATTCACTCGGCTAACCCCATGACTTATAAGGGAGCTGATAAAGGAAGCCTGAAAGGAAAGGTTACCACAAGGGCAAGAAAGAAGCACTAAAGCATTAAGTATAACCTAACCAAGTCCACTCAAAAGACATTAATAAAAAAAAAGTGTTGTTTCTACAATACATCAGGACACTTTGCAAAAGAATGTCAAAAGCGTAAAGCTTGGTTCGAAAAGAAAGGTAAGCGATGTGCTTTAGTATGTTTTGAATCAAACTTTGTTGAAGTTCCATATAATACATGGTGGATTGACTCTGGTTGTACTACTCATGTTTCAAATACGATGCAGGGATTCCTTACGATCTGAACCACAAATCCAAGCGAAAAGTTTATCCTTTTGGGAAACCGTAACAAAGCATCACTTGAAGGCATCGCAACCTATCGTTTAATTTTAGATACCAGGCATCATTTAGATCTTTTTGAGACTCTTTATATTCCTTCAGTTTCTCGTAATTTAATTTCATTATCCAAACTTGATTCTAATGGATATACATTAAATTTTAGGAATGGATGTTTCAGTTTGTTACGAGACAATGCCATCATTGGTTTTGGATTTGTTTCTGATGGTCTATATAAATTGAAGCTTGATAATCTTTTTATTGAATCTTTGTTGACAACATTGTAATGTTGGTACTAAACGTAGTTTCGTAAATGAAAGTTCCTCTTACTTGTGGCATAAGCGTTTGGGTCACATCTCCAAACCACGAATGGAGAGATTAGTAAAGAATGATATCCTTCCAAATTTGGATTTTACTAATCTGGATATTTGTTTGGATTGTATTAAGGGGAAACAAACAAGACACACAAATATGAAAGGAGCCACAAGAAGCACAAAGCTTCTTTAAATTATACACACTGATATATGTGGGCATTTGATGTTCCAACTTTTGGTGGAGAAAAATATTTCAATACCTTTATTGATGTATTTCACGTTATGGTTATATCTTTTTGTTGCATGGAAAGTCTCAGTCACTGAATGCCCTAGAGGTATTCATTAATGAAGTTGAAAAGCAACTGGATTGAAAAGTGAAGATCGTTATATCTGACAGAGGTGGTGAATATTATGGAAAATATACTGAGAGAGGACAATGCCCTGGTTCATTCAAGAAATTCCTTGAAAACGAGGCATATGTGCTCAATACACAATGCCAGGCACACCATAGTAGAATGGTATTGCAGAAAGGCGTAATCGTACTTTAATGGATATGGTGAGGATTATGTTAAGTAACTCCTCTCTACCCTTATGTATGTGGATGGAAGCATTAAAAACTGCTGCCTATTTGTTAAACAGGGTTCCTAGTGAGCAAGTTTCTAAGACTCCTTTCAAACTATGGACTAGTAGGAAACCCAGTTTAAGATACCTCCATGTTTGGGGATGTTAGGCAGCTGTAAAAAATTTTAATCCACATGAAAAAAATTTGATTGAAGAACAACCAGTGGATTTTTCATTGGTTATCCAGAAAAGTCTAAATGCTATAGATTTTATTGTCTAAACCATAGTACAAGAATTATTGAAGATGGAAATGCTAGGTTTATTGAAAATGGCGAAAACAGTGAGAGTACAGAACCACGAAAAGTGGAAATTCAAGAAGTTAGAGCGCAGGTTCATTTGCCCGTACTTCCTTCTACTCCTGTAGTTGTTGAACATATTGACAATTTACAAGAGCAGCAAATTAATGATCAAGTACCCCATAATGAAGTCATCGATAATGAACCTATAGCGGTAGAACCACAAGACGTAGCTTTAAGAAGATCTCAAAGACAAAGAAGATCTGTTATTTCTGATGCTTATGTAGTCTGATTTTGACTTTGGAATTGATGAAGATTCAATTTCATTTTCACAAGCCATGCACTGTGTTAATTCTACTTTATGGTTTGAAGCCATGAAAGAAGAGTTGAAATCAATGGAACATAATGATGTTTGGGATCTTGTTGAATTGCTTAAGGTTGTAAAAGACTCGGGTGTAAATGGGTCGATAAGACCAAGCACGACTCATATGGCAATATCGAATGATACAAGGCCAGACTCGTTGCCAAAGGTTTCACTCAGAAAGATGGTGGTGACTATAAAGAGAGTTTTTCTCCTGTCCCTAAAAAGGACTCTTTTAGAATTATTATGGCTTTAGTAGCTCATTATGATTTAGAGTTACACCAAATGGATGTGAAAACTCCTTTCTATATGGCAATTTAGAGGAAGATGTTTACATGGCTGAACCTGAAACCTTTTTAGCAAAAGGAAAGGACATCCAGTGTGCAAATTAACGAAATCAATATATGGACTTAAGCAAGCATCCCAACAATGGTATATTAAGTTTAAGGATACCATTATTTCTTTTGGATTTAAGGCAAACATCGTTGATCAGTGTATATATCTTAAGTTCAATGGGAGCAAAATTATTTTTCTAACTTTATATGTTGATGGCATTCTGCTTGCTGCTAATGATCTTGGTTTTTTTCATAATACCAAAGAATCTCTCTAAAAACTTCAAAAAACAAAAATGTGGGTGAGGCATCCTATGTGATTGGAATTGAAGTCTTCCGTGATGTATTAGAAGTAATATTATCTCAGAAAACATATATTAATAAAGTTCTAGAGAAATTCGGAATAGAAAAATGCTCTGCATGTGTTGTTCCAATTCAGAAAGGTCATAAGCTGAGCGTTATGTTGTGCCCAAAGAATGAATTGGAACGCACACAAATACAAAACATTCCTTATGCATCTGTTGTGGGAAGCTTGATGTATGCTCAAACTTGTACAAGACCAGACATTAATTTTGCCGTGGGACTGCTATGCTGATATCAAAACAACCTCGGAATGGAACATTGGAAAACTACAAAGAAAGTACTGAAATATCTCATAGGAACAAAGGATCGTATGCTCACTTACAAGAGATCTGATCATCTTGAAGTGATTGTATACTCAGACTCTAATTAGGCAGGATGCGTGGACACAAGAAAATGCACATTTGGTAATTGTTCATGATGGCTGGAGGAGCCATCTCATGGAAGAGTTTTAAACACTCTATCATTGCTACTAGCACTATGGAAACTGAGTTTGTAGCATGTTTTGAGGCCACTATTCTTGGTTTATGGCTGCAAAACTTTATTTCAGGGCTTAAAATTGTTGATAGGTATTGACATGCCGCTGAAACTTTATTGTGATAATGTCGCAGCAATCTTCTTCTAAAAAACCGACAAGTCTTCCAAAGGTACTAAACATATGGAATTGAAATACCTTGTTGTTTAAGAAGAAGTTAAGAAAACAAAGAGTGTCAATAGAGCCCATTAGCACTAATCTTATGATCACTAATCCCTTAACAAAAGGATTAAACCCAACAGCTTTCTGTGAACATGTTGAAAGGATGGGTATTATTGAATCTAGAATTTGACTCTTTATGTATTTGACACTCTGAGCCCTTTTAAGTATTGTTTCCGACTCCTGTTTATCAAATGGTGTATACATAAATGATGATGTGATTGACAACAGGACTTGTCTTTAGATAAGACTATACTGTTGGACCATTATGGTTTATTTCCTATTATAGGTCATCTTAAGTATAAAACTAGTATTGTGATTCACGGAAGGAACTATATTGTAATTATTGATGTGGAACCGCTATCATCTGTATTAGTTTTCTTTCTTAATAATGATTTTATGATAGACCAATGTAAGGATTTGGCATTATCTATGTGCATAATGTTTAAAGTAACCCATGGGCCAAGTGGGAGAGTGTTGAAATATTTAATTCCATTATGTGTTCCACATGCCCTATACTATTTTTGGGTCCCACAAATCCTATATACTTTGGGAAACCAACTTTGATAGAAATTGGTAATTAGGGTTTTAAACACCTATTTAACTTGGTCCTCTCTCCATCCCAGTACACACGTACGTTCCTCTCCATCAAGAAGTTGTTCACTGGTTCTGGAAGAGAAACACAACTTGAGGAATTTCATCTGATTCAATGGAATCAGGTAGGTAATAATTATTTCCGTATTACCGTTTTAATGTTTAGATTTTCATGTACATTGAAAAATCTTTTATAGTATGCCATTCATGTAAATTAATAGTGTATAAATGGACATTTTGACAAGTGAAACACATGAAGAAAGAAGAATCATGATGCAAGATCTGAAAGACATGCTTGAAGACAAACAAAATAAACCTCGAGTACCAGGTCCATGAAGCTTGCATCAAATCATATAGCTATTTGTTCAACTTGCAAACATAGTATAGATGATGAGAGCTGATGAAGCCTCCAGGTTGTATCATGCATACATTTTCTTGAGATATTTTTGCTGCTAGACGGGCTCTCTTTCGAGTGAAAGAGTAATCTGTGCTTGTTTTCCATGGTGAACTGAACTATTTGCGACAAAGGACATCGATATAGTAAACTGAACCAGTTCCTATGTCTGATTTTTCATTAGAGATTGAAACTCTTCGAACATAGCTTGTGACCAGTGTGTATTTTAGATGACTAGTAGGAAGCACAATGGTTCAGAGGATAGACAAGAAGCACTATTTCAAGATTGCACAAGATACTTTAGTGGGAGAAGAATCATTGATTGACTAGTTCCTCCTATGGTTCTAGTGACCTTGTGATTAGTTCTCTTCGGTTGAGAAGAGGTTAGGTCGGGCTTAAAAAGCATGTGAAAGGTATGGAGAGTCAATAGTGGGTAAATCAGAAGTAGAAACAGGAGCCGATGTTAAGCCAAATGAAGTGGAAGATAAGATGGAGGAAGAGAAATAGATTAAGAAGATCTTGGGGAGAAAATATAGGAGGATAAGAAGGGTAGTTGGAGGGGTATTTTGAAGAGAATGGGGAGATGAGGTTGGTGATAAGTGAAGAATGAAAAGCGAAGATATTTATGAGTGGAACAGGTTTTAATCATGATAAAAATTGACCAAAACAGAAAAAAACAATCATGTCAGATTATTACGATTTGATGGAGTTTAGACAACAAACTTAATTCTATAGTTGTTGTTTGCCAACTGTTGCGGAATTACTATGACAATCGAGCACGAACATGTGTGCTGTTTGTTGTCTTACTTGACTAAATCTCCTTATTCCTCGATGGAACTTTAGGCTCTCTTCAGGATGAGGAGAAGGAACATGTGTGTGTGATTTAGTGTATTGGGGATGACAACCGAGAGTCTTTATATATTGATCTATCAGGGTTCCCATAATCCCCTGATGGACCAATATGGGGTATTTACTCATTAACTCCATATCAGTTTAGTAGTGTATGGGTTTGCCAAATTATATCACCTATGGTAGGCCCATTAATTAAATTGGTAATCCAATTGCATAAGTAAGATGTCCTCAATAGGAAACATGATTTTCCTAACAATATCCCACTTGAACATTATGCTATTCCAGAAACAGCTGTATTACAAATTCCTTAGGAGCGTGTGCGTTTGTATACTATTTATCCTTAGACTACTCCTTAATGCAATCTTCTCTAGTCCATATATTAATAATAGAATCAATGCAGCTTTTATCACATTTAAACATGATTAAACCACAATGATCACCGTACAAATATACTTAATGACATGGATGAGTAGCATGGAAATTACATGTAATGTGATCTCAGACATGCCTATTTCCAAATTGTCCTTCTTTCATCTTTGGTGAGATCCAAATTCCTTAAATGCAATATAAGTATTGCATATAGAATAGTCAACACAAATTCAAAAATAGAATCAGAAAGAATCGACTTTATTCTGTGAACAGTTAAACATTATATTGTCTAAAGCAAATCATAGAACATAAAATAACTCCGACTAAACCGACTTATCATCAGATATAACACCCATATGAGTAGTATGATCATGAAAAACCTTAGGTGTTAAGCCCTTAGTTAGTGGATCAGCAAGCATAGAGGTTGTTTCAATATGTTCTATAGAAATATGTTTATCCTGAACTCTTTCTTTAATAACTTGAAACTTGATGTCGATAAACTTCGACTTCGTTGAGCTCCTACACTTGTTCAAGTAAAGAAATGTCGAGTTATTGTCACAATAAATATTCAAAGGTTTGTCGATGCCATCAACCACACACAAACTAGTGACAAACTTTCACAGCTATATCTGTGGTTGGATGCCTAAAAAAAAGCTTATGAACTCTGCAGCCAAGATTGAAGTTATGATAGTCTGTTTAACAGCCATCCAGCAGATAGCTCCTCCTGCAAATATATTGATGTAACTTGATGTAGAGGATTTGCTGTCTTGTCATCCGGCGAAATAGGTGTTAGAGAACCTGATGACCACTAAACTAACAGACCTCCAATAAAGTAAGCATGTAGTCTTTTATTCTCTTCAAATAATGCATCTCACGTTAACCGCTTTCCAGTGCTGCATACCTAGATTACTTAAAAATCTGCCCAGAACTCCCACTATGAATGCTACGTCAGGACGAGTACAAACCTGCGCATACATTAGACTGACTAGTAGAAAAGAGTGTTTGGGTGATGGGCCAACTCAGGCCCATTGCCGGGCAGCCGAATGGGAGATGGGCCAAGCGGATCTGTCGACGGTATCGATGAATCGGGCTACGACCGTCACCCTGTACTTAAAATTGATAGGGTGACTGTATATAGCGTCGCCCATCGAAACCCCTATACTCGAAAATTTCTTCTCCACTCTTACTTTCATCGCTCATCGAAACCCCTATTCCCAAAAATTTATTCTTCCCCACTCTTTCTTTCATCGCTCATCGAAATCCCTATTCCCAAAAATTTATTCTTCCCCACTCTCGCTTTCCCTTTGCCAGAAGCTTTTCCCGTGCCCTAGAGTTGAAACCAGAGAGAGATGCAGGAAAGGTCACCGGAACCCTCATTCCTCGTCGAGAAGCCCTAACGTTATTCCATTGATTTCTCAGATTATCGCTTCCTCCATCGACTTCTCCATCGATTCCCCGAAGTACTTCTTCTTTTTTTTTTTTTTTGAAATCAAAGTACGTCAGTTGTTTTTGTAAGTAATCCGTGGCTCTCACTCTTTGAAATCGGAAGGCAGCGTAAGTTTAGTTTCTCTCTCTACACCTCTCATTCTCTTTCTCATTCATTAAAGTCTCTCTATCACTCCCCCTCTCACTCTATATGTCTCCGTTCCCTGCTATCTCTTTACATATTTTTTGGTTTGGCTGGCGCGGGTTCACTTTGAAGCTTTCTCTTTCCGTGTCTCTGTTTTTCTCTCTATAGATTTCTCTGTACTCTAGGCTAGGGTTTAATTTTTTTTTGCTTGTTTCTCTATTGACGCAAATGTCATCTTTGTTTCTCTTTCTGATGCAATTCATTGTGCTTCTTATTTGTAGTTTTGGGTGCCAACATAAGGGTTTGTTTAAGTTTTTCTAATACCTGATTCAAATTGGACATTCATCCCGTTTTTTATTTTGCTAGTAGCTGGTTCTAATGTTATTGAGGCAGGGATTCGATTTATACAGAAATAAAAATGGACGGGTGCTCATTTAATTTTTATGATTGTTTATTTCCTGTTCATAAAAGGAAGCGGAAATGGCAGACGGATTTTTATTTTGTGTTATACTTTATTCTGGTTTTCCCTTGGAAAGAAAAATGGTAAGGGAGACTGAATATTAATTTGTTAATGTTCTTGTAGGGAATGGACAATGGTAAATCAAAATTAACTTCCAGTGCCAATATGGTTCTAAAATAATCTTTCCAAGGCAACGGAGAGAGTTTCTTTGATGTCATCGCCCTTTTTTTAGTAATAAAACCTTTAGCGAGTAGACCATCCTCAAATTATTTGACATTACATTTTGAATAACTTTTGTTGCAAACTCTGGACTTTGGATCATGCGGTACAAAGTTTTCTGGTTGTGCCCTGTAAATTGTTTCTTCAATGTCTCCATCTAGAAACACAATTTTGATATCTATCTGATGTAGTTCTATATCAAAATGAGCTACCAGTGCCAATATGGTTCTAAAATAATCTTACAAAGACAACGGAGAGAGTTTCTTTGATGTCAATGCCCTTTTTCTTGTAGTAAAACCTTTAGTGAATAGACAAGCCTCATATCTTTTTTGACATTACCTTTTGAATAGCTTTTGTTGCAAACCCTAGACTTCGGATCATGCGGTACAAAGTTTTCTGGTTGTGCCATGTATATTGTTTCTTCAATGTCTCCATTTAGAAACACAATTTTGACATCAATCTGATGTAGTTCTAAATCAAAATGACTTACCAGTGCCAATATGGTTCTAAAATAATCTTTCAAAGACAAAGGAGAGAGTTTCTTTGTTGTCAATGCCCTTTTTCTTGTAGTAAAACCTTTAGCGAGTAGACAAGCCTCATTTCTTTTGACATTACCTTTTGAATAGCTTTTGTTGCAAACCCTAGACTTCGGATCATGCGGTACATAGTTTCAGGGTGTGCCATTATATTTTTTCTTCAATGTCTCCATTTAGAAACAAAATTTTGACATCAATCTGATGTAGTTCTAAATCAAAATGACTTACCAGTGCCAATATGGTTCTAAAATAATCTTTCAAAGACAATGGAGAGAGTTTCTTTGTTGTCATTGCCCTTTTTCAAGTAGTAAAACCTTTAGTGAGTAGACAAGCCTCATTATCTTTTGACATTACCTTTTGAATAGCTTTTGTTGCAAACCCTAGACTTCGGATCATGCGGTACAAAGTTTTCTGGTTGTGCCATGTATATTGTTTCTTCAATGTCTCCATTTAGAAACACAAAATTTTGACATCAATCTGATGTAGTTCTAAATCAAAATGAGCTACGAGTGCCAATATGGTTCTAAAATAATCTTTCAAAGACAACGGAGAGAGTTTCTTTGTTATCAATGCCCTTTTTTTGTAGTAAAACCTTTAGCGAATAGACACGCCTCATTTCTTTTGACATTACCTTTTCAATAGCTTTTGTTGCAAACCCTAGACTTCGTATGACAAAGAACAAAGTTTTCTGGTTGTGCCATGTAAATTGTTTCTTCAATGTCTCCATTTAGAAACACAATTTTGACATCAATCTGATGTAGTTCTAAATCAAAATGACTTACCAGTGCCAATATGGTTCTAAAATAATCTTTCAAAGACAAAGGAGAGAGTTTCTTTGTTGTCAATGCCCTTTTTCTTGTAGTAAAACCTTTAGCGAGTAGACAAGCCTCATATCTTTTGACATTACCTTTTGAATAGCTTTTGTTGCAAACCCTAGACTTCGGATCATGCGGTACAAAGTTTTCTGGTTGTGCCATGTATATTGTTTCTTCAATGTGTCCTTAAAGAAACAAAATTTTGACATCAATCTGATGTAGTTCTAAATCAAAATGACTTACCAGTGCCAATATGGTTCTAAAATAATCTTTCAAAGACAAAGGAGAGAGTTTCTTTGTTGTCAATGCCCTTTTTCTTGTAGTAAAACCTTTAGCGAGTAGACAAGCCTCATTTCTTTTTGACATTACCTTTTGAATAGCTTTTGTTGCAAACCCTAGACTTCGGATCATGCGGTACAAAGTTTTCTGGTTGTGCCATGTATATTTTTTCTTCAATGTCTCCATTTAGAAACAAAATTTTGACATCAATCTGATGTAGTTCTAAATCAAAATGACTTACCAGTGCCAATATGGTTCTAAAATAATCTTTCAAAGACAATGGAGAGAGTTTCTTTGTTGTCAATGCCCTTTTTTCTTGTAGTAAAACCTTTAGCGAGTAGACAAGCCTCATTTCTTTTGACATTACCTTTTGAATTGCTTTTGTTGCAAACCCAAGACTTCGGATCATCACGTGGTACAAAGTTTTCTGGTTGAGCCATGAATATTGTTTTTTCAATGTCTCCATTTAGAAACACAATTTTGTCATCAATCTGATGTAGTTCTAAATCAAAATGACTTACCAGTGCCAATATGGTTCTAAAATAATCTTTCAAAGACAATGGAGAGAGTTTCTTTGTTGTCAATGCCCTTTTTCTTGTAGTAAAACCTTTAGCGAGTAGACAAGCCTCATATCTTTTGACATTACCTTTTGAATAGCTTTTGTTGCAAACCCTAGACTTCGGATCATGCGGTACAATGTTTTCTGGTTGTGCCATGTAAATTGTTTCTCCAATGTCTCCATTTAGAAACACAATTTTGACATCAATCTGATGTAGTTCTAAATCAAAATGACTTACCAGTGCCAATATGGTTCTAAAATAATCTTTCAAAGACAATGGAGAGAGTTTCTTTGTTGTCAATGCCCTTTTTTCTAGTAGTAAAACCTTTAGCAAGTAGACCATCCTCATATCTTTTGACATTACATTTTGAATAGCTTTTGTTACAAACTCTAGACTTCGGATCACATGGTACAAAGTTTTCTGGTTGTGCCATGTAAATTGTTTCTTCAATGACTCCATTTAGAAAGACAATTTTGACTTCAATCTGATGTAGTTCTAAATCAAAATTAACTTCCAGTGCCAATATGGTTCTAAAATAATCTTTCCAAGGCAAGGGAGAGAGTTTCTTTGATGTCATTGCCCTTTTTTTTTTGTAGTAAAACTTTTTAGCGAGTAGACAAGCCTCATATCTTTTGACATTACCTTTTGAATAGCTTTTGTTGCAAACCCAAGACTTCGGATCATGCGTGGTACAAAGTTTTCTCTGTTGTGCCATGTATATTGTTTTCTTCAATGTCTCCATTTAGAAACAAAATTTGACATCAATCTGATGTAGTTCTAAATCAAAATGAGCTACCAGTGCCAATATGGTTCTAAAATAATCTTTCAAAGACAACGGAGAGAGTTTCTTTGTTGTCATTGCCCTTTTTTTGTAGTAAAACCTTTAGCGAATAGACAAGCCTCATATCTTTTTTGACATTACCTTTTGAATAGCTTTTGTTGCAAACCCCTAGACTTCGGATCATGCGGGATACAAAAAGTTTTCTGGTTGTGCCATGTATATTGTTTTTCAATGTTTCCATTTAGAAACACAATTTTGTCATCAATATGATGTAGTTCTAAATCAAAATGACTTACCAGTGCCATTATGGTTCTAAAATAATCTTTGAAAGACAAAGGAGAGAGTTTTTTTGTAGTCATTGCCCTTTTTCATGTAGTAAACCTTTAGCGAGTAGACAAGCCTCATTTTTTTTGACATTACCTTTTGAATAGCTTTTGTTGCAAACCCAAGACTTCGGATCATGCGGTACAAAGTTTTCTGGTTGTGCCATGTATATTGTTTCTTCAATGTGTCCATAAAGAAACAAAATTTTGACATCAATCTGATGTAGTTCTAAATCAAAATGACTTACCAGTGCCAATATGGTTCTAAAATAATCTTTCAAAGACAACGGAGAGAGTTTCTTTGTTGTCATTGCCCTTTTTTTTGTAGTAAAACCTTTAGCGAGTAGAGACAAGCCTCATATCTTTTGACAGTACCTTTTCTATAGCTTTTGTTGCAAACCCAGACTTCGGATCATGCGGTACAAAGTTTTCTGGTTGTGCCATGTATATTTTTTCTTCAATGTCTCCATTTAGAAACAAAATTTTGACATCAATCTGATGTAGTTCTAAATCAAAATGACTTACCAGTGCCAATATGGTTCTAAAATAATCTTTCAAAGACAATGGAGAGAGTTTCTTTGTTGTCATTGCCTTTTCCTAGTAGTAAACCTTTAGCGAGTAGACAAGCCTCATTTCTTTTGACATTACCTTTTGAATAGCTTTTGTTGCAAACCCTAGACTTTGGATCATGCGGTACAAAGTTTTCTGGTTGTGCCATGTATATTTTTTCTTCAATGTCTCCATTTAGAAACAAATTTTGACATCAATCTGATGTAGTTCTAAATCAAAATGACTTACCAGTGCCAATATGGTTCTAAAATAATCTTTCAAAGACAATGGAGAGAGTTTCTTTGATGCAATGCCCTTTTTTTCTGTAATAAAACCTTTTTAGTAGACAAGCCTCCTCATATCTTTTGACTTTACATTTTGAATAGCTTTTGTTACAAACTCTAGACTTCGGATCACATGGTACAAAGTTTTCTGGTTGTGCCATGTAAATTGTTTCTTCAATGTCTCCATTTAGAAACACAATTTTGACATCAATCTGATGTAGTTCTAAATCAAAATGACTTACCAGTGCCAATATGGTTCTAAAATAATCTTTCAAAGACAACGGAGAGAGTTTCTTTGTTGTCATTGCCCTTTTTTTTGTAGTAAAACCTTTAGCGAGTAGACAAGCCTCATATCTTTTGACATTACCTTTTGAATAGCTTTTGTTGCAAACCCAGACTTCTTCGGATCATGCGGTACAAAGTTTTCTGGTTGTGCCATGTATATTTTTTCTTCAATGTCTCCATTTAGAAACAAAATTTTGACATCAATCTGATGTAGTTCTAAATCAAAATGACTTACCAGTGCCAATATGGTTCTAAAATAATCTTTCAAAGACAAAGGAGAGAGTTTCTTTGTTGTCAATGCCCTTTTTTTTGTAGTAGTAAAAACCTTTAGCGAGTAGACAAGCCTCATTTCTTTTGACATTACCTTTTGAATAGCTTTTGTTGCAAAACCCTTTTGACTTCGGATCATCATGGTACAAAAAGTTTTCTTTGTGCCATGTATATTGTTTTTTCAATCAATGTCTCCATTTAGAAACACAATTTTGACATCAATCTGATGTAGTTCTAAATCAAAATGACTTACCAGTGCCAATATGGTTCTAAAATAATCTTTCAAAGACAACGGAGTGAGTTTCTTTGTTGTCATTGCCCTTTTTCTTGTAGTAAAACCTTTAGCGAGTAGACAAGCCTCATTTTTTTTGACATTACCTTTTGAATAGCTTTTGTTGCAAACCCTTGACTTCGGATCATGCGGTACAAAGTTTTCTAGTTGTGCCATGTATATTTTTTCTTCAATGTCTCCATTTAGAAACAAAATTTTGACATCAATCTGATGTAGTTCTAAATCAAAATGACTTACCAGTGCCAATATGGTTCTAAAATAATCTTTCAAAGACAATGGAGAGAGTTTCTTTGTTGTCATTGCCCTTTTTCTCGTAGTAAAACCTTTAGCGAGTAGACAAGCCTCATATCTTTTGACATTACCTTTTGAATAGCTTTTTGTTGCAAACCCTTGACTTCGGATCATCATCATGCGGTACAAAGTTTTCTGGTTGTGCCATGTATATATTTTTTTTCAATGTCTCCATTTAGAAACACAATTTTGACATCAATCTGATGTAGTTCTAAATCAAAATGACTTACCAGTGCCAATATGGTTCTAAAATAATCTTTCAAAGACAATGGAGAGTGTTAGTTTGTTGTCAATGCCCTTTTCTTGTAGTAAAACCTTTAGCGAGAAGACAAACCTCATATCTTTTGACATTACCTTTTGAATAGCTTTTGTTGCAAACCCCAAGACTTCGGATCAAGCGGTACAATGTTTTCTGGTTGTGCCATGTATATTGTTTTTTCAATGTCTCCATTTAGAAACAAAATTTTGACATCAATCTGATGTAGTTCTAAATCAAAATGACTTACCAGTGCCAATATGGTTCTAAAATAATCTTTCAAAGACAATGGAGAGAGTTTCTTTGTTGTCAATGCCCTTTTTCTTGTAGTAAAACCTTTAGCGAGTAGACCTTTAGTGAGTAGACAAGCCTCATATCTTTTTTTACCTTTACCTTTTTGAATAGCTTTTGTTGCAAACCCAAGACTTCGGATCATGCGGTACAAAGTTTTCTGGTTGTGCCATGTATATTTTTTCTTCAATGTCTCCATTTAGAAACAAAATTTTGACATCAATCTGATGTAGTTCTAAATCAAAATGACTTACCAGTGCCAATATGGTTCTAAAATAATCTTTCAAAGACAATGGAGAGAGTTTCTTTGTTGTCAATGCCCTTTTTTTTGTAGTAAAACCTTTAGCGAGTAGACAAGCCTCATTTCTTTGGACATTACCTTTTGAATAGCTTTTGTTGCAAACCCTTGACTTCGGATCACGCGGTACAAAGTTTTCTGGTTGTGCCATGTATATTGTATCTTCAATGTGTCCTTATAGATAGACCATTTTGACATCAATCTGATGTAGTTCTAAATCAAAATTAACTTCCAGTGCCAATATGGTTCTAAAATAATCTTTCTAAAACAACGAAGTGAGTTTCTATGTTGTCATTGCCCTTTTTCTTGTAGTAAAACCTTTAGCGAGTAGACAAACCAAATATCTTTTGACATTACCAGTTGAATAGCTTTTGTTGGGAACCCAAGACTTTGGTACAAAGTTTTCTGGTTGTGCCATGTATATTTTTTCTTCAATGTCTCCATATAGAAACAAAATTTTGACATCAATCTGATGTAGTTCTAAATCAAAATGACTTACCAGTGCCAATATGGTTCTAAAATAATCTTTCAAAGACAATGGAGAGAGTTACTTTGTTGTCATTGCCCTTTTTTTTTTTTTTTGTAGTAAAAACTTTTAGCGAGTAGACAAGCCTCATCATCTTTTGACATTACCTTTTGAATATAGCTTTTGTTGCAAACCCAAGACTTCGGATCATGCGGTACAAAAGTTTTCTGGTTGTGCCATGTATATTGTTTTTTTCAATGTCTCCATTTAGAAACACAATTTTGACATCAATCTGATGTAGTTCTAAATCAAAATGACTTACCAGTGCCAATATGGTTCTAAAATAATCTTTCAAAGACAAAGGAGAGAGTTTCTTTGTTGTCAATGCCCTTTTTCTTGTAGTAAAACCTTTAGCGAGTAGACAAGCCTCATATCTTTTGACAGTACCTTTTGAATAGCTTTTGTTGCAAACCCAAGACTTCGGATCAAGCGGTACATTGTTTTCTGTTTTGTGCCATGTAAATTGTTTCTTCAAAGTGTCCTTAATGAAACAAAATTTTGACATCAATCTGATGTATTTCTAAATCAAAATGACTTACCAGTGCCAATATGGTTCTAAAATAATCTTTCAAAGACAACGGAGAGAGTTTCTTTGTTGGCAAAGCCCTTTTTTTTGTAGTAAAACCTTTAGCGAGTTGACAAGCTTCATATAATTTGACTTTAATTTTTTGAATAGTTTTTTATGCAAACCCTAGACTTCGGATCATGCAGCACAAAATTTTCTGGTTGTGCCATGTAAATTGTTTCTTCAATGTCTAAATTTAGAAAACACAATTTTGACATCAATCTGATCTAGCTCTAAATCAAAATGACCTACCAGTGCCAATATGGTTCTAAAATAATCTTTCAAAGACAATGGAGAGTTTTTTGTTGTCAATGCCCTTTTTTTTAGTAAAAACCTTTAGTGAGTAGACAAGCCTCATTTCTTTTGACATTACCTTTTTGAATAGCTTTTGTTGCAAACCCAAGACTTCGGATCACGCGGTACAAAGTTTTCTGGTTGTGCCATGTATATTGTTTCTTCAATGTCTCCATTTAGAAACACAATTTTGACATCAATCTGATGTAGTTCTAAATCAAAATGACTTACCAGTGCCAATATGGTTCTAAAATAATCTTTCAAAGACAAAATGAGAGAGTTTCTTTGTTGTCAAAAATAATCTTTTTTTTTTCTTTAGTAAAAACTTTAGTAAAACCTTAGTAGACAAGCCTCATATCTTTTTTGATTACCTTTGAATAGCTTTTGTTGCAAACCCTAGACTTCGGATCATGCGGTACAAAGTTTTGGTTGTGCCATGTATATTGTTTTTCAAATGTCTCCCATTTAGAAACAAAATTTTGACATCAATCTGATGTAGTTCTAAATCAAAATGACTTACCAGTGCCAATATGGTTCTAAAATAATCTTTCAAAGACAACGGAGAGAGTTTCTTTGTTGTCAGTGCCCTTTTTATTGTAGTAAAACCTTTAGCGAGTAGACAAGCCTCATATCTTTTGACATTACCTTTTGAATAGCTTTTGTTGCAAACCCTAGACTTTGTTGTCAAACCCTTTTTTCTTGTAGTGATCATGCGGTACAAAAGTTTTCTGGTTGTGCCATGTATATTTTTTTTCAATGTCTCCATTTTTTCAAACAAAATTTTTTTTTTCATCAATCTGATGTAGTTCATCAAATGTATTCTAAATCAAAATGACCAGTGCCAATATGGTTCTAAAATAATCTTTCAAAGACAACGGAGAGAGTTTCTTTGTTGTCAGTGCCCTTTTTCTTGTAGTAAAACCTTTAGCGAGTAGACAAGCCTCATATCTTTTGACATTACCTTTTGAATAGCTTTTGTTGCAAACCCAAGACTTCGGATCATGCGGTACAAAGTTTTCTGGTTGTGCCATGTATATTGTTTCTTCAATGTGTCCTTAAAGATACACCATTTTGACATCAATCTGATGTAGTTCTAAATCAAAATGAGCTACCAGTGCCAATATGGTTCTAAAATAATCTTTCTAAGACAACGGAGTGAGTTTCTTTGTTGTCATTGCCCTTTTTCTTGTAGTAAAACCTTTAGCGAGTAGACAAGCCTCATATCTTTTGACATTACCTTTTGAATAGCTTTTGTTGCAAACCCTAGACTTCGGATCATGCGGTACAAAGTTTTCTGGTTGTGCCAAGTAAATTGTTTCTTCAGTGCCACCATTTAGAAACACAATTTTGACATCAATCTGATGTAGTTCTAAATCAAAATGAGCTAACAGGGTCAATACGGCTCTAAAATAATTTTTCAAAGACAATGGAGAGAGTTTTTTTTGTTGTCAATGCCCTTTTTTTCATAGTGAAACCTTTTGCGAGTAGAACATCTTTTTACATTACATTTTGAAGAGCTTTAGTTGCAAACCCTAGACTTCGGATCAAGCGGTACAAAGGTTTTTGGTTGTGGCATGTAATATTTTCTTCAATGCCTCCATTTAGAAACAAAATTTTGACATCAATCTGATGTAGTTCTAAATCAAAATGACTTACCAGTGCCAATATGGTTCTAAAATAATCTTTCAAAGACAAAGGAGAGAGTTTTTTTTTGTTGTCAATTGCCCTTTTTTGTAGTAAAAACTTTAGCGAGTAGACAAGCCTCATTTCTTTTTGACATTACCTTTTGAATAGCTTTTGTTGCAAACCCTAAGACTTGGGATCACGCGGTACAAAGTTTTCTGGTTGTGCCAAAGTTTTCTGGTTGTGATATTGTTTTTTCAATGTGTCCCATTTAGAACACAATTTTGACATCAATCTGATGTTGATCTAAATCAAAATGAACTACCAGTGCCAATTTGGTTCTAAAATAATCTTGCAAAGACAACGGAGAGAGTTTCATTGATGTCAATGCCCTTTTTTTGTAGTAAAACCTTTAGCGAATAGACAAGCCTCATATCTTTTGACATTACCTTTTGAATAGCTTTTGTTTTTGCAAACCCTTTGACTTCGGATCATGCGGTACAAAGTTTTCTGGTTGTGCCATGTAAATTTTTTTTTTGTGTCCATTTAGAAACACAATTTTGACATCAATCTGATGTAGTTCTAAATCAAAATGACTTACCAGTGCCAATATGGTTCTAAAATAATCTTTCAAAGACAATGGAGAGTTTTTTTTGTTGTCAATGCCCTTTTTCTTTCAAAGTAAAACCTTTAGCGAGTAGACAAGAGTAGACTCATTTCATTTTTTTGACATTACCTTTTGAATAGCTTTAGTAGCAAACCCTTGAGTTCGGATCACACAGTACAATGTTTTCTGGTTGTGCCATGTAAATTGTCTCTACAATGTCTCCATTTAGAAACAAAATTTTCACACCAATCTGATGTAGCTATAAATCAAAATGATCTACCAGTGCCAATTTGGTTCTAAAATAATCTTTCAAAGACAACTGGGAGAGTTTCTTTGTTGGCAAAGCCCTTTTTTTTTTGTAGTAAACCCTTTAGCGAGTTGACAAGCCTCATTTTTTTTTTGACATTACCTTTTGAATTTTTTTTTTTTGTTGCAAACCCTAGACTTCGGATCATGCGGTACAAAGTTTTCTGGTTGTTGCATGTGTATATTTTTTCTTCAATGTATATCCATTTCCATTTAAAAACACAATTTTGACATCAATCTGATGTAGTTCTAAATCAAAATGACTTACCAGTGCCAATATGGTTCTAAAATAATCTTTCAAAGACAACGGAGTGAGTTTCTTTGTTGTCATTGCCCTTTTTTGTAGTAAAACCTTTAGCGAGTAGACAAGCCTCATATCTTTTGACATTACCTTTTGAATAGCTTTTGTTGCAAACCCTAAGACTTCGGATCATGCGGTACAAAGTTTTCTGGTTGTGCCATGTATATTTTTTCTTCAATGTCTCCATTTAGAAACAAAATTTTGACATCAATCTGATGTAGTTCTAAATCAAAATGACTTACCAGTGCCAATATGGTTCTAAAATAATCTTTCAAAGACAACGGAGAGAGTTTCTTTGTTGTCAGTGCCCTTTTTCTTGTAGAAAAACCTTTAGCGAGTAGACAAAGCCTCATATCTTTTGACAGTACCTTTTGAATAGGTTTTGTTGCAAACCCAGGACTTCGGATCACGCGGTACAATGTTTTCTGGTTTGTGCCATGTAAATTGTTTCTCCAAAGTGTCCTTAAAGAAACAAAATTTTGACATCAACCTAATGTATTTCTAAATCAAAATGACTTACCAGTGCCAATATGGTTCTAAAATAATCTTTCAAAGACAACGGAGAGAGTTTCTTTGTAGTCAGTGCCCTTTTTCTTGTAGTAAAACCTTTAGCGAGTAGACAAGCCTCATTTCTTTTTTGACATTTTTTTGAATTTGAGCTTTTGTTGCAAACCCAAGACTTCGGATCATGCGGTACAAAGTTTTCTGGTTGTGCCATGTATATTGTTTCTTCAATGTGTCCTTAAAGATACACAATTTTGACATCAATCTGATGTAGTTCTAAATCAAAATGACTTACCAGTGCCAATATGGTTCTAAAATAATCTTTCAAAGACAATGGAGAGAGTTTCTTTGTTGTCATTGCCCTTTTTCTTGTAGTAAAACCTTTAGCGAGTAGACAAGCCTCATATCTTTTGACATTACCTTTTGAATAGCTTTTGTTGCAAACCCTAGACTTCGGATCATGCGGTACAAAGTTTTCTGGTTGTGCCATGTATATTGTTTCTTCAATGTCTCCATTTAGAAACACAATTTTGACATCAATCTGATGTAGTTCTAAATCAAAATGACTTACCAGTGCCAATATGGTTCTAAAATAATCTTTCAAAGACAATGGAGAGTTTTTTTGTTGTCATTGCCCTTTTTTTTTTGTAACCCAAACTAAAACCTTTAGCGAGTAGACAAGCCTCATTTCTTTTGACATTACCTTTTGAATAGCTTTTTTTTGCAAACCCTTTTTTTGACTTGGATCATGCGGTACAAAGTTTTTTTTTTTGTTTGTTTTGCCATGTATTCATTGTTTTCTTCAATGTCTCCATTTAGAAACAAAATTTTGACATCAATCTGATGTAGTTCTAAATCAAAATAACTTACCAGTGCCAATATGATTCTAAAATAATCTTTCAAAGACAATGGAGAGTGTTACTTTGTTGTCAATGCCCTTTTTTAAGTAGTAAAACCATTAGTGAGTAGACATGCCTCATTTCTTTTGACTTTACCTTTTGAATAGCTTTTGTTGCAAACCAAACCCAGACTTCGGATCATGCGGTACAAAGTTTTCTGGTTGTGCCATGTAATTGTTTTCTTCAATGTCTCCATCTAGAAACACAATTTTGATATCTATCTGATGTAGTTCTAAATCAAAATGAGCTACCAGTGCCAATATGGTTCTAAAATAATCTTACAAAGACAACGGAGAGAGTTTCTTTGATGTCAATGCCCTTTTTTTGTAGTAAAACCTTTAGCGAGTAGACAAGCCTCATATCTTTTGACATTACCTTTTGAATAGCTTTTGTTGCAAACCCTTACCTTTTGATTCTTTTGGATCATGCGGTACAACAAAGTTTTCTGGTTGTGCCATGTATATTGTTTCTTCAAATGTCTCCATTTAGAAACACAATTTTTTGACATCAATCTGATGTAGTTCTAAATCAAAATGACTTACCAGTGCCAATATGGTTCTAAAATAATCTTTCAAAGACAAAGGAGAGAGTTTTTTGTTGTCAATGCCCTTTTTTTGTAGTAAAACCTTTAGCGAATAGACAAGCCTCATATCTTTTGACATTACCTTTTCTATAGCTTTTGTTGCAAACCCTAGACTTCAGTTCACGCTGTACAAAGTTTTTTGGTTGTACCATGTAAATTGTTTCTTTAATATCTCCATTTAGAAAGAAAATTTTGACAGCAATCTGATGTAGCTCTAAATCAAAATTAGCTACCAGTGCCAATATGGTTCTAAAATAATTTTTCAAAGACAATGGAGAGAGGTTTTTTGTTGTCAATGCCCTTTTTTGTTGTCAATGTAGTAAAAAACCTTTAGCGAGTAGACAAGCCTCATTTCTTTTGACATTACCTTTTGAATTGCTTTTGTTGCAAACCCAAACCTTCGACTTCATCATGCGTGGTAAAAGTTTTCTGGTTGTGCCATGTAAATTGTTTCTTCAATGTCTCCATTTAGAAACACAATTTTGACATCAATCTGATGTAGTTCTAAATCAAAATGAGCTACCAGTGCCAATATGGTTCTAAAATAATCTTTCAAAGACAACGGAGAGAGTTTCTTTGTTGTCAATGCCCTTTTTTTGTAGTAAAACCTTTAGCGAGTAGACAAGCCTCATATCTTTTGACATTACCTTTTGAATAGCTTTTGTTGCAAACCCTAGACTTCGGATCACGCAGTACAAAGCTTTTCTGGTTGTGCCATGTAAATTGTTCTTTTCAAAGTGTCTATTTACAAACACAATTTTGTTATCAATCTGTTGTATTTCTAAATCAAAATGACTTACCAATATGGTTTCTAAAATATGGTTCTAAAAATAATCTTTCAAAGACAATGGAGAGTAATTTCTTTGTTGTCAATTTGACCCTTTTTCTTTTAAAAAACTTTAGTGAGTTTGTAATAAGCCTCAATATTTAGAAACAAGACATTTGACATTCAAAATGACCTTTTTATGAATAGCTTTTTGTCAATGTTTTTTCTTGCAAAACCCTTTTAGACTTCATATCATTTTTTGATTACCTTTTTTGAATAGCTTTTGTTGCAAACCCAAGACTTGTGCCATTTATGTGCCATGTATTTTTTCTTCAATGTCTCCATTTAGAAACACAATTTTGACATCAATCTGATGTAGTTCTAAATCAAAATGACTTACCAGTGCCAATATGGTTCTAAAATAATCTTTCAAAGACAAAACAGAGAGTTTCTTTTGTTGTCAATGCCCTTTTTTTGTAGTAAAACCTTTAGCGAGTAGACAAACTCATATCTTTTGACATTACCTTTTGAATAGCTTTTTTTGTTGCAAACCCTTTTTTTGGATCACGCGGTACAAAGTTTTCTGTTTTGTGCCATGTAAATTTGTTTTTCAATGTTTCCATTTTCAGAAACAAAATTTTGACATCAATCTGATGTAGTTCTAAATCAAAATGACTTACCAGTGCCAATATGGTTCTAAAATAATCTTTCAAAGACAAAGGAGAGAGTTTTTTGTTGTCAATGCCCTTTTTTTTTGTAGTAAAACCTTTAGCGAGTAGACAAGCCTCATTTCTTTTTAGTGACATTACCTTTTTGACATTACCTTTTGAATAGCTTTTGTTGCAAACCCTAGACTTCGGATCATGCGGTACAATGTTTTCTGGTTGTGCCATGTAAATTGTTTCTCCAATCTCTCCATTTAGAAACACAATTTTGACATCAATCTGATGTAGTTCTAAATCAAAATGACTTACCAGTGCCAATATGGTTCTAAAATAATCTTTCAAAGACAATGGAGAGAGTGTCTTTGTTGTCAATGCCCTTTTTTGTTCTAAAAAAAACTTTAGCTTTAGTAGAGTAAGCCTCATTTCTTTTGACATTACCTTTTTTTAGCTTTTGTTGCAAACCCTAGACTTCGGATCATGCGGTACAAAAAGTTTTCTGGTTGTGCCATGTATATTGTTTTTTCAATGTCTCCATTTAGAAACACAATTTTGTTCAATCTGATGTAGTTTCTAAATCAAAATGACTTACCAGTGCCAATATGGTTCTAAAATAATCTTTCAAAGACAATGGAGAGAGTGTCTTTTTGTCAATGCCCTTTTTCTTGTAGTAAAATCTTTAGCGAGTAGACAAGCCTCATATCCTTTGACATTACCTTTTGTATAGCTTTTGCTGCAAACCCTAGACTTCGGATCATGCGGTACAAAGTTTTCTGGTTGTGCAATGTATATTTTTTCTTCAATGCCTCCATTTAGAAACAAAATTTTGACATCAATCTGATGTAGTTCTAAATCAAAATGACTTACCAGTACCAATATGGTTCTAAAATAATCTTTCAAACACTAAGGAGTTAGTTTCTTACTTGTCAATGCCCTTTTTGAAGTAGTTAAACCTTTAGTGAGTAGACAAGCCTTATTTCTTTTGACTTTACCTTTTGAATTGCTTTTGTTGCAAACCCAAGACTACAGATCACGTGGTACAAAGTTTTCTGGTTGAGCCATGTATATTGTTTCTTCAATGTCTCCATTTAGAAACACAAATTTTGACATCAATCTCCATTTAGATGACATCAATCTGATGTAGTTCTAAATCAAAATGACTTACCAGTGCCATTATGGTTCTAAAATAATCTTTCAAAGACAAAGAGAGAGTTTCTTTGTTGTCAATGCCCTTTTTTTACCTTTTGAATAGTAGTGAAACCTTTAGCGAGTAGACAAGCCTCATATCTTTTGACATTACCTTTTGAATAGCTTTTGTTGCAAACCCTAGACTTCGGATCATGCGGTACAAAGTTTTCTGGTTGTGCCATGTATATTGTTTTTTTTTCAATGTCAATCATTTAGAAACAAAATTTTGACATCAATCTGATGTAGTTCTAAATCAAAATGACTTACCAGTGCCAATATGGTGGTTCTAAAATAATCTTTCAAAGACAATGGAGAGAGTTTTCTTTGTTGTCATTGCCCTTTTTTTCTGTAGTAAAACCTTTTTTCTTGTAGTAAACCTTTAGCGAGTAGTAGACAAGCCTCATATCTTTTGACATTACCTTTTGAATAGCTTTTGTTGCAAACCCTAGACTTGGATCATCATGTACAACAAAGTTTTCTGGTTGTGCCATGTATATTTTTTTTTTCAAATGTGTCCCATTTAGAAACAAAATTTTGACATCAATCTGATGTAGTTCTAAATCAAAATGACTTACCAGTGCCAATATGGTTCTAAAATAATCTTTCAAAGACAATGGAGAGTTTCTTTTTGTTGTCAATGCCCTTTTTCTTGTAGTAAAAAACTTAGTGAGTAGACAAGCCTCATTTCTTTTGACATTACCTTTTGAATAGCTTTTGTTGCAAACCCTAACCTTGGATCACAAAGTTTTCATACAAAGTTTTTTTCAATGTTGTGCCATGTTGTCATATTGTTTCTTCAATGTTTCCATTTAGAAACAAAATTTTGACATCAATCTGATGTAGTTCTAAATCAAAATGACTTACCAGTGCCAATATGGTTCTAAAATAATCTTTCAAAACAAAGGAGAGTTTCTTTTCCATTTGTCAATGCCCTTTTTTCTTGTAATGACTTACCAGTAAAACCTTTAGTTCAGTAGACAAGCCTCATTGTTGTCATTTTTTTGTAGTAAAACCTTTAGCGAGTAGACAAAGCCTCATATTTTTTGACATTACCCTTTTGAATAGCTTTTGTTGCAAACCCAAGACTTCGGATCATGCGGTACAATGTTTTCTGGTTGTGCCATGTAAATTGTTTCTCCAATGTCTCCATTTAGAAACACAATTTTGACATCAATCTGATGTAGTTCTAAATCAAAATGACTTACCAGTGCCAATATGGTTCTAAAATAATCTTTCAAAGACAATGGAGAGAGTTTCTTTGTTGTCAATTGCCCTTTTTTTTTTTAGTAAAACCTTTAGCGAGTAGACAAAGCCTCATATCTTTTGACATTACCTTTTGAATAGCTTTTGTTGCAAACCCTAGACTTCGGATCATGCGGTACAAAAAGTTTTCTGGTTGTGCCATGTATATTTTTTCTTCAATGTCTCCATTTAGAAACAAAATTTTGACATCAATCTGATGTAGTTCTAAATCAAAATGACTTACCAGTGCCAATATGGTTCTAAAATAATCTTTCAAAGACAAAATGACCTTACCAGAGTTGGTTCTTAATCTTTCAAAGACAATGTCATTGCCCTTTTTCTTGTAGTAAAACCTTTAGCGAGTAGACAAGCCTCATATCTTTTGACATTACCTTTTGAATAGCTTTTGTTGCAAACCCTAGACTTCGGATCATGCGGTACAAAGTTTTCTGGTTGTGCCATGTATATTTTTTCTTCAATGTCTCCATTTAGAAACAAAATTTTGACATCAATCTGATGTAGTTCTAAATCAAAATGACTTACCAGTGCCAATATGGTTCTAAAATAATCTTTCAAAGACAAAGGAGAGAGTTTTTTTTTGTCAATCAATTTTTTTTCTTAGTAAAACCTTTAGCGAGTAGACAAGCCTTCATTTCTTTTTTTTTTTGTCTTTTTTTTAGCTTTTGTTGCAAACCCTAGACTTTTCATATCACATTACCTTTTGAATAGCTTTTTACAAAGTTTTCAGGTTGTGCCATGTTTTCTTGTTTGCCATGTATATTGTTTCTTCAATGTCTCCATTTAGAAACAAAATTTTGACATCAATCTGATGTAGTTCTAAATCAAAATGACTTACCAGTGCCAATATGGTTCTAAAATAATCTTTCAAAGACAAAGGAGAGAGTTTTTTGTTGTCAATGCCCTTTTTTTTTGTAGTAAAACCTTTAGCGAGTAGACAAGCCTCATATCTTTTGACATTACCTTTTGAATAGCTTTTGTTGCAAACCCTTGACTTCGGATCATGCGGTACAAAGTTTTCTGGTTGTGCCATGTATATTTTTTTCAATGTTTCCATTTAGAAACACAATTTTGTCATCAATCTGATGTAGTTCTAAATCAAAATGACTTACCAGTGCCAATATGGTTCTAAAATAATCTTTCAAAGACAAAGGAGAGTTTTTTTGTTGTCAATGCCCTTTTTTTGTAGTAAAACCTTTAGCGAGTAGACAAGCCTCATATCTTTTTGACATTACCTTTTGAATAGCTTTTGTTGCAAACCCAATCACGCTGGTACAAAGTTTTCTTTTTGTGCCATGTATATTGTTTTCTTCAATGTCTCCATTTAGAAACAAAATTTTGACATCAATCTTTTCTAAATCAAAATGACTTTTTTGGTTCTTTAATCTTTCAAAGACAAAGGAGAGAGTTTCTTTGTTGTCATTGCCCTTTGAGTAAAACCTTTAGAGTAGACAGACCTCATTTTTTTTTTTTACCTTTTTTGAATAGCAAGTTTTCTTTGTGCCATGTATATTTTTTCTTCAATGTTCCATTTAAAAACAAAATTTTGACTTCAATCTGATGTAGATCTAAATCAAAATGAGCTACGAGTTCCAATATGGTTCTAAAATAATTTTTCAAAGCCAACGGAGAGGTTCTTTGTTATCGATGCCCTTTTTTTTGTAGTAAAACCTTTAGCGAGTAGACAAGCCTCATTTCTTTTGACATTACCTTTTTTTTTTAGCTTTTTGTTGCAAACCCTTTTGACTTTGGATCATGCGGTACAAAGTTTTCTGGTTGTGCCATGTATATTTTTTCTTTGTGCCATCCATTTAGAAACAAAATTTTTTTGACATCAATCAATCTGATGTAGTTCTAAATCAAAATGAACTACCAGTGCCAATATGGTTCTAAAATAATCTTTCAAAGACAACGGAGAGAGTTTCTTTGTTGTCAATGCCCTTTTTTTTGTAGTAAAACCTTTAGCGAGTAGACAAGCCTCATATCTTTTGACATTACCTTTTGAATAGCTTTTGTTGCAAACCCTAGACTTCGGATCATGCGGTACAAAGTTTTCTGGTTGTGCCATGTATATTGTTTCTTCAATGTCTCCATTTAGAAACAAAATTTTGACATCAATCTGATGTAGTTCTAAATCAAAATGACTTACCAGTGCCAATATGGTTCTAAAATAATCTTTCAAAGACAAAGGAGAGAGTTTCTTTGTTGTCAATGCCTTTTTTTTGTAGTGAAACCTTTAGTGAGTAGACAAGCCTTATTTCTTTTGACTTTACCTTTTGAATAGCTTTTTGTTGCAAACCCTTTTTTTTTTTGATGCGGTACAAAGTTTTCATGTTTGTGCCATGTCACGCGGTTATTTTTTTCATGTGTTTTTTCTTCAATGTCTCCATTTACAACACATTTTGACATCAATCTGATGTAGTTCTAAATCAAAATGACTTACCAGTGCCAATATGGTTCTAAAAAATATCTTTCAAAGACAATGGAGAGAGTTTTTTTGTTGTCAATGCCCTTTTTTTTGTAGTAAAAAAAACCTTGAGTAGACAAGCCTCATATCTTTTTGACATTACCTTTTGAATAGCTTTTGTTGCAAACCCTAAGACTTCGGATCATGCGGTACAAAGTTTTCTGGTTGTGCCATGTATATTTTTTTTTCAATGTTCCATTTAGAAACAAAATTTTGACATCAATCTGATGTAGTTCTAAATCAAAATGACTTACCAGTGCCAATATGGTTCTAAAATAATCTTTCAAAGACAAAGGAGAGAGTTTCTTTGTTGTCAATGCCCTTTTTTTTGTAGTTTAGCGAAACCTTTAGACATTAGTAGACAAGCCTCATTTCTTTTTTCTGGTTGTGCATTACCTTTTTTGAATAAAATGACTTTTAATCTTTCAAAGACAATGAGAGAGTTTTTTTGTCAATGCCCTTTTTTTGTAAAAACCTTTAGCGAGACTTCATGATCATGCGGTACAATAGTTTTGTTGCAAACCCAAGACTTGTCACGCGGTACAAAGTTTTCTGGTTGTGCCATGTATATTTTTCTTCAATGTCCATTTAGAAACAAAATTTTGACATCAATCTGATGTAGTTCTAAATCAAAATGACTTACCAGTGCCAATATGGTTCTAAAATAATCTTTCAAAGACAATGGAGAGAGTTTTTTTTTGTTGTCAATGCCCTTTTTCTTTAGTAAAACCTTTAGCGAGTAGACAAGCCTCATTTCTTTTGACATTACCTTTTGAATAGCTTTTGTTTTGCAAACCCTTTTCGGATCATGCGGTACAAAGTTTTCTGGTTGTGCCATGTATATTTTGTTTTTCAATGTTTCCATTTAGAAACAAAATTTTGACATCAATCTGATGTAGTTCTAAATCAAAATGACTTACCAGTGCCAAAATGATGGTTCTAAAAATAATCTTTCAAAGACAAAGGAGAGAGTTTCTTTGTTGTCAATGCCCTTTTTTTTAGTAAAACCTTTAGCGAGTAGACAAAGCCTCATATCTTTTGACATTACCTTTTGAATAGCTTTTGTTGCAAAACCCCCTAAGACTTCGGATCATGACTTCGGATCATGCGGTACACAAAGTTTTCTGTTGTGCCATGTATATTTTTTTCTTCAATGTCCATTTTGAAACAAAATTTTGATCAAACAAAATCTGATGTGCATCAATATGATGTAGTTCTAAATCAAAATGACTTACCAGTGCCATTATGGTTCTAAAATAATCTTTGAAAGACAAAGGAGAGAGTTTCTTTGTAGTCATTGCCCTTTTTCATGTAGTAAACCTTTAGCGAGTAGACAAGCCTCATTTTTTTTGACATTACCTTTTGAATAGCTTTTGTTGCAAACCCTAGACTTCGGATCATGCGGTACAAAGTTTTCTGGTTGTGCCATGTATATTGTTTCTTCAATGTCTCCATATAGAAACAAAATTTTGACATCAATCTGATGTAGTTCTAAATCAAAATGACTTACCAGTGCCAATATGGTTCTAAAATAATCTTTCAAAGACAATGGAGAGAGTTTTTTTTTGTGTCATCAATGCCCTTTTTCTTGTAGTAAAACCTTTAGCGAGTAGACAAGCCTCATATCTTTTGACATTACCTTTTGAATAGCTTTTGTTGCAAACCCAAGACTTCGGATCACGCGGTACAATGTTTTCTGTTTGTGCCATGTAAATTGTTTTTCAATGTCTCCATTTAGAAACACAATTTTGACATCAATCTGATGTAGTTCTCTAAATCAAAATGACTTACCAGTGCCAATATGGTTCTAAAATAATCTTTCAAAAACAATGGAGAGAGTTTTTTTTGTTGTCATTTTTTGCCCTTTTTCTTGTAGTAAAACCTTTAGTAGTAGACAAGCCTCATATTTTTTTTTCAAACATTACCTTTTGAATAGCTTTTGTTGCAAACCCTAAGACTTCGATCATGCGGTACAAAGTTTTCAAACCCTGACTTGGATCATGCGTGTACAAAGTTTTCTGGTTGTGCCATGTATATTGTTTCTTCAATGTCTCCATTTAGAAACAAAATATTGACATCAATCTGATGTAGTTCTAAATCAAAATAACTTACCAGTGCCAATATGGTTCTAAAATAATCTTTCAAAGACAATGGAGAGAGTTACTTTGTTGTCATTGCCCTTTTTTGTTAGTAAAACCTTTAGCGAGTAGACAAGCCTCATATCTTTTGACATTACCTTTTTTGAATAGCTTTTTGTTGCTTTTTTGCTTAAAAGACTTTTGGATCATGCGGTACAAAGTTTTTTTGGTTGTGCCATGTATCTGATGTGTTTTTTCAATTGTTCCATTTAAATGTTTCAATTTTGAAATCAATCTGATGTAGTTCTAAATCAAAATGACTTAAATGCAATATGGTTCTAAAATAATCTTTCAAAAACAAACAAGAGAGAGTTTTGTTGTCAATGCCCTTTTTCTTGTAGTAAAACCTTTAGCGAAGTAGACAAGCCTCATTCTTTTTACATTACCTTTTGAATAGCTTTTTTGCAAACCTTTGTTGAAACCCTTTTTGGATCAAACCCAAGACTACGGATCACGTGGTACAAAGTTTTCAGTTTGAGCCATGAATATTGGCTTTTTCAATGTTTCCATTTAGAAACACAATTTTGTCATCAATCTGATGTAGTTCTAAATCAAAATGACTTACCAGTGCCAATATGGTTCTAAAATAATCTTTCAAAGACAATGGAGAGAGTTACTTTGTTGTCAATGCCCTTTTTCTAATAGTAAAACCTTTAGTGAGTAGACAAGCCTCATTCTTTTTTTTTACCTTTTGAATAGCTTTTTTGCAAACCCTTTTGAGACTTTTGGATCATGCGGTACAAAGTTTTTTTGGTTGTGCCATGTATATTTTTTTTTTTCAATGTTCCATTTAAAAGAAACAATGTAATTTTGAAACATCATCAATCTGATGTAGTTCTAAATCAAAATGACTTACCAGTGCCAATATGGTTCTAAAATAATCTTTCAAAGACAATGGAGAGAGTTTCTTTGTTGTCATGCCCTTTTTTTTTGTAGTAGTAAAACCTTTAGCGAGTAGACAAGCCTCATTTCTTTTGACATTACCTTTTGAATAGCTTTTGTTGCAAACCCAAGACTTTCGGATCATGCGGTACAAAGTTTTTCTGGTTGTGCCATGTATATTGTTTTTTCAATGTCTCCATTTAGAAACAAATTTTTGACATCAATCTGATGTAGTTCTAAATCAAAATGACTTACCAGTGCCAATATTATGGTTCTAAAATAATCTTTCAAAGACAATGGAGAGAGTTTCTTTGTTGTCAATGCCCTTTTTTGCCAAGTAGTAAAACCTTTAGCGAGTAGACAAGCCTCATTTTTTTGACATTACCTTTTGAATAGCTTTTGTTTTGCAAACCCAAGACTTGGATCACGCGGTACAAAACCCAAGACTTGGATTGTGCCAAAGTTTTCTATTGTTTGTATTTTTTTCAATGTGTCCATTTAGAAACAAAATTTTGACATCAATCTGATGTAGTTCTAAATCAAAATGACTTACCAGTGCCAATATGGTTCTAAAATAATCTTTCAAAGACAAAGGAGAGAGTTTTTTGTTGTCAATGCCCTTTTTCTTTAGTAAAACCTTTAGCGAGTAAGACAATCTTTTGACCTTTTTGAATTTTGACATTACCTTTTTCTGAATAGCTTTTTGTTTTAGAAACCCCTAGACTTCAATCTGATGTAGTTCTAAATCAAAATGACTCCATCATTCTAAAATAATCTTTTTCAAAGACAATGGAGAGTGTTTTTGTTGTCAATTCTGTTGTGTTTGTTGTATATGTATATTTTCTTCAAACCCAAGACTGTCATCCATTTTCTGGTTGTGAAATGAAATTTTTTTTTCAATTTTTTAGACATCAATCATCAATCTGATGTAGTTCTAAATCAAAATGACTTACCAGTGCCAATATGGTTCTAAAATAATCTTTCAAAGACAATGGAGAGAGTTTTTTTTTTGTTGTCATGCCCTTTTTTTTGTAGTAAAAACCTTTAGCGAGTAGACAAACCTCATTTCTTTTGACATTACCTTTTGAATAGCTTTTGTTGCAAACCCTTGACTTCGGATCATGCGGTACAATGTTTTCTGGTTGTGCCATGTAAATTGTTTCTCCAATGTCTCCATTTAGAAACACAATATTGACATCAATCTGATGTAGTTCTAAATCAAAATGACTTACCAGTGCCAATATGGTTCTAAAATAATCTTTCAAAGACAATGGAGAGAGTGTCTTTCTTGTCAATGCCCTTTTTCTTGTAGTAAAATCTTTAGCGAGTAGACAAGCCTCATATCCTTTGACATTACCTTTTGTATAGCTTTTTGTTTGATCAAACCCTAATGTCTCTTTTGATCATCAATGGGTACAAAGTTTTCTGGTTGTGCCATGTATATTTTTTTTTCAATGTCTCCATTTAGAAACAAAATTTTGACATCAATCTGATGTAGTTCTAAATCAAAATGACTTACTGATGTAGTGCCAAAATGATGGTGCCAATATGGTTCTAAAATAATCTTTCAAAGACAACGGAGAGAGTTTCTTTGTTGTCAATGCCCTTTTTCTTAGTAAAAACCTTTAGCGAGTAGACAAGCCTCATATCCTTTGACATTACCTTTTGTATAGCTTTTGCTGCAAACCCTAGACTTCGGATCAAGCGGTACAAAGTTTTCTGGTTGTGCAATGTATATTTTTTCTTCAATGCCTCCATTTAGAAACAAAATTTTGACATCAATCTGATGTAGTTCTAAATCAAAATGACTTACCAGTACCAATATGGTTCTAAAATAATCTTTCAAAGACAACGGAGAGAGTAAGTTTGTTGTCAATGCCCTTTTTTTTTAGTAAAACCTTTACGAATTGACAAACCTCATTTTTTTTGACATTACCTTTTTTTTTCCTTTGTTGCAAACCCTAGACTTCGGATCATGCAGTACAATGTTTTTTGGTTGTGCCACGTAAACTGTTTCTTCAATGTGTCCTTTTAGAAACACAATTTTGACATCAATCTGATGTAGTTCTAAATCAAAATGACTTACCAGTGCCAATATGGTTCTAAAATAATCTTTCAAAGACAATGGAGAGAGGTTTTTTGTTGTCAATGCCCTTTTTTTTTTAGTAAAACCTTTAGCGAGTAGACAAGCCTCATATCTTTTGACATTACCTTTTGAATAGCTTTTTGTTGCAAACCCTTTTTTTCGGATCATGCGGTACAAAAAGTTTCTGGTTGTGCCATGTATATTTTTTCTTCAATGTCTCCATTTAGAAACAAAATTTTTTTGACATCAATCTGATGTAGTTCTAAATCAAAATGACTTACCAGTGCCAATATGGTTCTAAAATAATCTTTCAAAGACAATGAGTTTCTTTTCTTCAAAATGAGTTAAAAAACTTTAGTGAGTGAAACCTTTTGAATAGCTTTTGTTGCAAACCCAAGACTTGGATTTTTCTTTGTGAATATTGTTTTTCAATGTTTCCATTTAGTAAAAATTTTGACATCAATCTGATGTAGTTCTAAATAAATGACAACCAGTGCTCATCTAAAATAATCTTTTGACAAAGGAGAGAGTTTTTTGAATCAATGCCCTTTTTCTTTGCCTTTAGCTTTAGACAAGCCATTTCTTTTTTTGACATTACCTTTTGAATAGCTTTTGTTGCAAACCCAAGACTATGGATCACATGGTACAAAGTTTTCTGGTTGTGCCATGTATATTGTTTCTTCAATGTGTCCATTTAGAAACAAAATTTTGACATCAATCTGATGTAGTTCTAAATCAAAATGACTTACCAGTGCCAATATGGTTCTAAAATAATCTTTCAAAGACAATGGAGAGAGTTTCTTTGTTGTCAATGCCCTTTTTCTTGTAGTAAAACCTTTAGCGAGTAGACAAGCCTCATATCTTTTGACATTACCTTTTGAATAGCTTTTGTTGCAAACCCAAGACTTCGGATCACGCGGTACAATGTTTTCTGGTTGTGCCATGTAAATTGTTTCTTCAAAGTGTCCTTAAAGAAACAAAATTTTGACATCAATCTGATGTAGTTCTAAATCAAAATGACTTACCAGTGCCAATATGGTTCTAAAATAATCTTTCAAAGACAACGGAGTGAGTTTCTTTGTTGTCATTGCCCTTTTTCTTGTAGTAAAACCTTTAGCGAGTAGACAAGCCTCATATCTTTTGACATTACCTTTTGAATAGCTTTTGTTGCGAATCCTAGACTTCGGATCATGCGGTACAAAGTTTTCTGGTTGTGCCATGTATATTTTTTCTTCAATGTCTCCATATAGAAACAAAATTTTGACATCAATCTGATGTAGTTCTAAATCAAAATGACTTACCAGTGCCAATATGGTTCTAAACAAATCTTTCAAAGACAACGGAGAGAGTTTCTTTTTTTGTCAGTGCCCTTTTTCTTGTAGTAAACCCTTAAGCGAGTAGACAAGCCTCATATCTTTTGACATTACCTTTTGAATAGCTTTTGTTGCAAACCCTAGACTTGGATCATGCGGTACAAAGTTTTCTGGTTGTGCCATGTAAATTGTTTTTTTTCAATGTGTCCATTTAGAAACAAAATTTGACATCAATCAATCTGTAGCTCTAAATCAAAATGATCTACCAGTGCCAATATGGTTCTAAAATAATCTTTCAAAGACAACGGAGAGAGTTTCTTTGTTGTCAATGCCCTTTTTTTTTGTAGTAAAACCTTTAGCGAGTAGACAAGCCTCATTTCTTTTGACATTACCTTTTGAATAGCTTTTGTTGCAAACCCTAGACTTCGGATCACGCGGTACAAAGTTTTCTGGTTGTGCCATGTAAATTGTTTCTTCAATGTCTCCATTTAGAAACACAATTTTGACATCAATCTGATGTAGTTCTAAATCAAAATGACTTACCAATTGCCAAAATATGGTTCTAAAATAATCTTTCAAAGACAATGGAGGAGAGAGTTTCTTTGTTGTCAATGCCCTTTTTTTTGTAGTAAAAATCTTTAGCGAGTAGACAAGCCTCATATCTTTTTTTTGACATTACCTTTTGAATTACTTTAGCTTTTTTGCAAACCCTAGACTTCGGATCATGCAGCACAAAATTTTCTGGTTGTGCCATGTATATTGTTTCTTCAATGTCTCCATTTAGAAACACAAATTTTGACTTCAATCTGATGTAGTTCTAAATCAAAATGAATTACCAGTGCCAATATGGTTCTAAAATAATCTTTCAAAGACAACGGAGAGAGTTTCTTTGTTGTCATTGCCCTTTTTTTTGTAGTAAAACCTTTAGCGAGTAGACAAGCCTCATATCTTTTGACATTACATTTTGAATAGCTTTTGTTGCAAACCCTAGACTTGGATCATGTTTTTGTTTGCAAAGTTTTTTCAATGTTTTGAAACACATGTATTTTTCAATCTTCAATGTTCTCCATTTAAAACATTTTTTTGACATCAATCTGATGTAGTTCTAAATCAAAATGACTTACCAGTGCCATTATGGTTCTAAAATAATCTTTCAAAGACAAAGGAGTGAGTTTCTTTGTTTTTTTCTTCAATGTCATTGAAACAAAATTTTTTTTCTGATAGTAAAACTTTTTTCAAGTAGAGAAGCCTTTTGTCAATGCCCTTTTCTTGTAGACAACCTTTACCTTTTCATTTTTGACATTACCTTTTTGAATAGCTTTTGTTGCAAACCCTAGACTTCGGATCACGCGGTACAAAGTTTTCTGGTTGTGCCCTGTAAATTGTTTCTTCAATGTCTCCATCTAGAAACACAATTTTGATATCTATCTGATGTAGTTCTAAATCAAAATGAGCTACCAGTGCCAATATGGTTCTAAAATAATCTTACAAAGACAACGGAGAGAGTTTCTTTGATGTCAATGCCCTTTTTTTGTAGTAAAACCTTTAGTTTCTTTTTTGAGTAGTAGACAAACCTTTTTTCTTTTTTGACATTACCTTTTGAATAGCTTTTTTTTCTTTTGCAAACCCTTTTGACTTGATGTAGATCACGCGGTACAAAGTTTTCTGGTTGTGCCATGTATATTGTTTCTTCAATGTTGTTGCAAACCCAAGACTGTTCATGTCCATTTTCAGAAACATGTAATTTTGACATCAATCTGATGTTTTGTTCTCAATCTGAAAATAGTTCTATATCAAAATGAGCTACCAGTGCCAATATGGTTCTAAAATAATCTTACAAAGACAACGGAGAGAGTTTCTTTGATGTCAATGCCCTTTTTTTGTTGTAAAACCTTTAGCGAATAGACAAGCCTCATATCTTTTGACATTACCTTTTCTATAGCTTTTGTTGCAAACCCAAGACTTCAGTTCACGCTGTACAAAGTTTTTTGGTTGTACCATGTAAATTGTTTCTTTAATATCTCCATTTAGAAAGAAAATTTTGACAGCAATCTGATGTAGCTCTAAATCAAAATTAGCTACCAGTGCCAATATGGTTCTAAAATAATTTTTCAAAGACAATGGAGGGAGGTTTTTTGTTGTCATGAGAGTTTCTTTAGTGAGTAGACAATCAATGCCTTTTTTTTTTTGTTGCAAACCCAAGTAAAAAACCTTTAGTGAGTAGACAAGCCTCATTTCTTTTGACATTACCTTTTTGAATTGCTTTTTTTGCAAACCCCTTTGAATACTTTGTGATCACAAGACTTCGATCACAAAGTTTTTTGGTTGTGCCATGTATGATATTGTTTTCTTCAATGTCTCAATTTAGAAACACAATTTCGACATCAATCTGATGAAGCTCAAAATCAAAATGAACTACCAGTGCCAATATGGTTCTAAAATAACTTTTCAAAGACAACGGAGAGAGTTTCTTTGTTGTCAATGTACTTTTTTTGTAGTAAAACCTTTAGCGAGTAGACAAGCCTCATTTCTTTTGACATTACCTTTTGAATAGCTTTTGTTGCAAACCCTAGACTTTGGATCACGCTGTACAAAGTTTTCAAAGTTTGTGCCATGTATATTTTTTTTCAATGTTCCATTTAGAAACAAAATTTTTTGACATCAATCTGATGTAGTTCTAAATCAAAATGACTTACCAGTGCCAATATGGTTCTAAAATAATCTTTCAAAAGACAATGGAGAGTTTTTCTTTTTTCAAAATTGCCCTTTTTTTCTTGTAGTAAAACCTTTAGCGAGTAGACAAAATCCTCATTTCATTTTTTTGTAGTACAAACCTTTAGCTTTTAGAATATTTCTTTTGACATTGCAAATAGCTTTTGTTGCAAACCCAAGACTTGGATCACGCGGTACAAAGTTTTTTGGTTGTGCCATGTATATTTTTTTTCTTCAATGCCTCCATCTAGAAACACAATTTTGACATCAATCTGATGTAGCTCTAAATCAAAATGAGCTACCAGTGCCAATATGGTTCTAAAATAATCTTTCAAAGACAATGGAGAGAGGTTTTTTGTTGTCAATGCCCTTTTTTTTGTAGTAAAACCTTTAGTAGTACAAGCCTCATATCTTTTGACATTTACCTTTTGAATAGCTTTTGTTGCAAACTTTTTTGACTTCGGATCATGCGGTACAAAAGTTTTCTGGTTGTGCCATGTTTATTTTTTTTCAATGTTCCATTTAGAAACAAATTTTGATTTCAATCTGATGTAATCTGATTCTAAATCAAAATCAAAAATCAAATGTAGTTCTAAATCAAAATACCAGTGCCAATATGGTTCTAAAATAATCTTTCAAAGACAACAATGAGAGAGTTTCTTTGTTGTCATTGCCCTTTTTCTTTTAGTAAAACCTTTAGCGAGTAGACAAGCAAGCCTCATATCTTTTGACATTACCTTTTGTATAGTTTTGCTGCAAACCCTAGACTTCGGATCATGCGGTACAAAGTTTTCTGGTTGTGCAATGTATATTTTTTCTTCAATGTCTCCATTTAGAAACAAAATTTTGACATCAATCTGATGTAGTTCTAAATCAAAATGACTTACCAGTGCCAATATGGTTCTAAAATAATCTTTCAAAGACAATGGAGAGTGTTCTTTGTTGTCAATGCCCTTTTTCTTGTAGTAAAACCTTTAGCGAGTAGACAAGCCTCATATCCTTTGACATTACCTTTTGAATAGCTTTTGCAAACCCAAGACTTCATGTTTTTGTTGTGCAAACCCAAGACTTTTTAGAATCATCAATCGTACAAAGTTTTCTTTTGTTTTTTTTGTTTGTATTGTTTTTCAATGTTCTTTTTAGAAACAAAATTTTGACATCAATCTGATGTTGTGTTCTCTCCAAAACAAATTTGATTTTGACATCAATCTGATTACTTCTAAATCAAAATGACTTACCAGTGCCAATATGGTTCTAAAATAATCTTTCAAAGACAATGGAGAGAGTTTCTTTGTTGTCAATGCCCTTTTTCTTGTAGTAAAACCTTTAGCGAGTAGACAAGCCTCATTTCTTTTGACATTACCTTTTGAATAGCTTTTGTTGCAAACCCAAGACTTCGGATCACGCGGTACAAAGTTTTCTGGTTGTGCCATGTATATTGTTTCTTCAATGTTTTGTTTTAAAACAAAAATTTGACATCAATCTGATGTAGTTCTAAATCAAAATGACTTACCAGTGCCAATATGGTTCTAAAAAATAATTTCAAAGACAAAAAGAGAGAGTTTGTTGTCATTGCCCTTTTTTTTAGTAAAACCTTTAGCGAGTAGACAAGCCTCATATCTTTTGACATTACCTTTTGATTAGCTTTTTTTTTGCAAACCCTTGCGAGACTTCTTTTGATCACGCGGTACAAAGTTTTCTTGCAAACCCAAGACTTTTCATTGTGTTTTTTGGTTGTGCCATGTAAATTGTTTCTTCAATGTCTCCATTTAGAAACACAATTTTGACATCAATCTGATGTAGTTCTAAATCAAAATGAGCTACCAGTGCCAATATGGTTCTAAAATAATCTTTCAAAGACAACGGAGAGAGTTTTTTTGTTGTCAATGCCCTTTTTTTGTAGTAAAACCTTTAGCGAATAGACAAGCCTCATATCTTTTGACATTACCTTTTCTATAGCTTTTGTTGCAAACCCAAGACTTGGATCATGGTACAAAGTTTTCTGTTTGTGCCATGTATATTTTTTTTTCAATGTCTCAATGTAGAGAAAAACAATTTTTTGACATCAATCTGATGTAGTTCTAAATCAAAATGACTTACCAGTGCCAATATGGTTCTAAAATAATCTTTCAAAGACAAAGGAGAGTTTCTTTGTTGTCATTGCCCTTTTTTTTGTAGTAGTAAAACCTTTAGCGAGTAGACAAGCCTCATATCTTTTTTGACATTACCTTTTGAATAGCTTTTGTTGCAAACCCTAGACTTCGGATCATGCGGTACAAAGTTTTCTGGTTGTGCCATGTATATTGTTTCTTCAATGTCTCCACATTTAAACAAAATTTTGACATCAATCTGATGTAGTTCTAAATCAAAATGACTTACCAGTGCCAATATGGTTCTAAAATAATCTTTCAAAGACAATGGAGAGAGTTTCTTTGTTGTCAATGCCCTTTTTTTTAGTAAAAAACCTTTAGCGAGTAGACAAGCCTCATTTTTTTGACATTACCTTTGAATAGCTTTTGTTTTGCAAACCCAAGACTTCGGATCACGCGGTACAAAAGTTTTCTGGTTGTGCCATGTATATTGTTTTTTTCAATGTTTCTCATTTAGAAACACAATTTTGTCATCAATCTGATGTAGTTCTAAATCAAAATGACTTACCAGTGTCAATATGGTTCTAAAATAATCTTTCAAAGACAATGGAGAGAGTTTCTTTGTTTTGTCAATGCTAAATTTTTTTTTGCCAAGTAAAAAAATCTTTAAAGCGAGTAGACAAGCCCTTTTCATGAAGTAAAATCTTTAGCGAGTAGACAAGCCTCATATCTTTTGACATTACCTTTTGAATAGCTTTTGTTGCAAACCCTAGACTTCGGATCATGCGGTACAAAGTTTTCTGGTTGTGCCATGTATATTTTTCTTCAATGTCTCCTTTTAGAAACAAAATTTTGACATCAATCTGATGTAGTTCTAAATCAAAATGACTTACCAGTGCCAATATGGTTCTAAAATAATCTTTCAAAGACAATGGAGAGAGTTTCTTTGTTGTCAATGCCCTTTTTCTTGTAGTAAAACCTTTAGCGAGTAGACAAGCCTCATTTCTTTTGACATTACCTTTTGAATAGCTTTTGTTGCAAACCCAAGACTTGGATCACGCGTTTTCTTACAAAGTTTTCAATGTTTCCATTTGCCAATGACATTTTTTTCTAAATCAAAATGACTTTCCATTTGGTTCTAAAATCAAAATTTTGATTTTTCTTTGTTGTCAATCTGATGTAGTTCTAAATCAAAATTACCTTTTGAATAGCTTTTGTTGCCCCAAGACTTCGGATCACGTGCCAATGTGCCATGGTTCCATTTAAAACACAATTTTGACATCAATCTGATGTAGTTCTAAATCAAAATGACTTACCAAATATGGTTCTAAAATAATCTTTCAAAGACACAGAGAGAGTTTCTTTGTTGTCAATGCCCTTTTCTTGTAGTAAAACCTTTAGCGAGTAGACAAGCCTCATATCTTTTGACATTACCTTTTGAATAGCTTTTGTTGCAAACCCCTAGACTTCTTGGATCATGCGGTGCGGTACAAAAATTTCTGGTTGTGCCATGTATATTTTTTTTTCAATGTCTCCATTTAGAAACAAAATTTTGACATCAATCTGATGTAGTTCTAAATCAAAATGACTTACCAGTGCCAATATGGTTCTAAAATAATCTTTCAAAGACAATGGAGAGTGTTTTGTTGTCAATGCCCTTTTTCAATGCCCTTTTTTTTGTTGTAGTAAAACCTTTAGCGAGTAGACAAGCCTCATATCTTTTTTGACATTACCTTTTTTGAGCTTTTGTTGCAAACCCTAGACTTCGGATCATGCGGTACAAAAGTTTTCTGGTTGTGCCATGTATATTGTTTTTCAATCAATGTCCATTTAGAAAAAAAAAATTTTGACATCAATCTGATGTAGTTCTAAATCAAAATGACTTACCAGTGCCAATATGGTTCTAAAATAATCTTTCAAAGACAAAGGAGAGAGTTTCTTTGTTGTCAATGCCCTTTTTTAAGTAAAAACCTTTAGTGAGTAGACAAGCCTCATTTCTTTTGACATTACCTTTTGAATAGCTTTTGTTGCAAACCCAAGACTTCGGATCACGCGGTACAAAGTTTTCTGGTTGTGCCATGTATATTGTTTCTTCAATGTGTCCTTAAAAACACAATTTTGACATCAATCTGATGTAGTTCTAAATCAAAATGACTTACCAGTGCCAATATGGTTCTAAAATAATCTTTCAAAGACAAAGGAGAGAGTTTCTTTCTTGTCAATGCCCTTTTTCTTGTAGTAAAACCTTTTTTTAGTAGACAAGCCTCATATCATTTTTTGACATTACCTTTTGAATAGCTTTTGTTGCAAACCCTAGACTTCGGATCATGCGGTACAAAGTTTTCTGGTTGTGCCATGTATATTTTTTCTTCAATGTCTCCATTTAGAAACACAATTTTGACATCAATCTGATGTAGTTCTAAATCAAAATGACTTACCAGTGCCAATATGGTTCTAAAATAATCTTTCAAAGACAATGGAGAGAGTTTCTTTGTTGTCTGCGCCCTTTTTCTTGTAGTAAAACCTTTAGCGAGTAGACAAGCCTCATATCTTTTGACATTACCTTTTGAATAGCTTTTGTTGCAAACCCAAGACTTCGGATCATGCGGTACAAAGTTTTCTGGTTGTGCCATGTATATTTTTTCTTCAATGTCTCCATTTAGAAACAAAATTTTGACATCAATCTGATGTAGTTCTAAATCAAAATGACTTACCAGTGCCAATATGGTTCTAAAATAATCTTTCAAAGACAAAGGAGAGAGTTTCTTTGTTGTCAATGCCCTTTTTTTTTGTAGTAAAACCTTTAGCGAGTAGACAAGCCTCATTTCTTTTTTTGACATTACCTTTTGAATAGCTTTTGTTGCAAACCCTAACTTCTTCATGATCACAAAGTTTTCTGGTTGTGCAATGTTTTCTTCAATGTTGTTTTGTGCCATGTAGTTCTATTTTGTTTTTCAATGTTGCCAATGTTCTCCATTTTTCAAAACACAATTTTGACATCAATCTGATGTAGTTCTAAATCAAAATGACTTACCAATGCCAATATGGTTCTAAAATAATCTTTCAAAGACAAGACTGGAGAGAGTTTTTTTTCTGTTGTCAATGCCCTTTTTCTTCAATGTAGTAAAACCTTTTAGCGAGTAGACAAGCCTCATTTTTTTGACATTACCTTTTTTGAATAGCTTTTGTTGCAAACCCTTTAGTGAGTAGACTTTTCTTTTTTGATCACGATAGCTTTTGTACAAAGTTTTTCATCACGTGCCAAAGTTTTCTGTTGTGCCATGTATATTGTTTCTTCAATGTCTCCATTTAGAAACACAATTTTCACATCAATCTGATGTAGCTCTAAATCAAAATGAGCTACCAGTGCCAATATGGTTCTAAAATAATCTTTCAAAGACAACAAAGATAGTTTCTTTGTTGTCAATGCCCTTTTTTTTTGTAGTTAAACCTTTAGCTAGTTGACAAGCCTCATATCGTTTGACTTTAATTTTTGAATAGTTTTTGTTGCAAACCCTAGACTTCGGATCATGCAGTACAAAGTTTTCTGGTTGTGCCATGTATATTTTTTCTTCAATGTCTCCATTTAGAAACAAAATTTTGACATCAATCTGATGTAGTTCTAAATCAAAATGACTTACCAGTGCCAATATGGTTCTAAAATAATCTTTCAAAGACAATGGAGAGTGTGTCTTTCTGGTCAATGCCCTTTTTCTTGTAGTAAAATCTTTAGCGAGTAGACAAGCCTCATTTCTTTTGACATTACCTTTTGAATTTACTTTTTGATAGCTTTTGTTGCAAAAACCCTACTTCGGACCATGAGGTACAAAGTTTTCAGGTTGTGCAATGAATATTGTTTCTTCAATGTCTCCATTTAGAAACACAATTTTGTCATCAATCTGATGTAGTTCTAAATCAAAATAACTTACCAGTGCCAATATGGTTCTAAAATAATCTTTCAAAGACAAACAAGAGAGAGAGTTTTTTGTTGTCAATGCCCTTTTTCTTGTAGTAAAACCTTTAGCGAGTAGACAAGCCTCATTCTTTTTTTTTTGATTACCTTTTGAATAGCTTTTGTTGCAAACCCTTGACTTTTGGATCATGACTTTGGATCATGCGGTACAAAGTTTTCTGGTTGTGCCCTGTAAATTGTTTCTTCAATGTCTCCATCTAGAAACACAATTTTGATATCTATCTGATGTAGTTCTAAATCAAAATGAGCTACCAGTGCCAATATGGTTCTAAAATAATCTTACAAAGACAACGGAGAGAGTTTCTTTGATGTCAATGCCCTTTTTCTTGTAGTAAAAAAACTTTTAGCGAGTAGACAAGCCTCATATCTTTTGACATTACCTTTTGAATTAGCTTTTGTTGCAAACCCAAGACTTCGGATCATGGGTACACAAAGTTTTCTGGTTGTGCCATGTATATTTTTTTTCAATGTTTCTTCAATGTCCATTTAGAAAGAAAATTTTGACAGCAATCTGATGTAGCTCTAAATCAAAATTAGCTACCAGTGCCAATATGGTTCTAAAATAATTTTTCAAAGACAATGGAGGGAGGTTTTTTGTTGTCAATGCCCTTTTTTTATTAGTAAAACCTTTTGCGAGTACAATATCTTTTTACTTTACATTTTGAATAGCTTTTTTTGCAAACCCAAGACTTCGGATCACGCGGTACAAAGTCTTTTGGTTGTGCCATGTAAATTGTTTCTTCTATGTCTCAATTTTGAAACACAATTTTGACATCAATCTGATGTAGCTCAAATCAAAATGAACTACCAGTGACAATATGGTTCTAAAATAATCTTGCAAAGACAACGGAGAGAGTTTCTTTGATGTCAATGCCCTTTTTTTGTAGTAAAACCTTTAGCGAGTAGACAAGCCTCATTTCTTTTGACATTACCTTTTGAAAAGCTTTTGTTGCAAACCCTAGACTTCGGATCATGCGGTACAAAAAGTTTTTGGTTGTGCCATGTATATTGTTTCTTCAATGTCTCCATTTAGAAACACAATTTTGACATCAATCTGATGTAGCTCTAAATCAAAATGAACTACCAGTGCCAATATGGTTCTAAAATAATCTTGCAAAGACAACAGAGAGAGTTTCTTTGATGTCAATGCCCTTTTTTTTGTAATAAAACCTTTAGCAAGTAGACCATCCTCATATCTTTTGACATTACATTTTGAATAGCTTTTGTTACAAACTCTAGACTTCGGATCACATGGTACAAAGTTTTCTGGTTGTGCCATGTAAATTGTTTCTTCAATGTCTCCATTTAGAAAGACAATTTTGACATCAATCTGATGTAGTTCTAAATCAAAATTAACTTCCAGTGCCAATATGGTTCTAAAATAATCTTTCCAAGGCAAGGGAGAGAGTTTCTTTGATGCAATGCCCTTTTTTTTAATAAAACCTTTAGCAAGTAGACCATCCTCATATCTTTTGACATTACATTTTGAATAGCTTTTGTTACAAACCCTTTCTTGCACTTCGGATCATGCGTACAAAGTTTTCTGGTTGTTCCATGTATATTGTTTCTTCAATGTTCCAAAATTTCCCATTTAGAAACACAATTTTGACATCAATCTGATGTAGTTCTAAATCAAAATGACTTACCAGTGCCATTATGGTTCTAAAATAATCTTTCAAAGACAACGAAGTGAGTTTCTTTTGTTGTCAATGCCCTTTTTCTTGTAGTAAAACCTTTAGCGAGTAGACAAGCCTCATTTCTTTTGACATTACCTTTTGAATAGCTTTTGTTGCAAACCCAAGACTTGGATCACGCGGTACAATGTTTTCTGGTTGTGCCATGTAAATTGTTTCTTCAATGTCTCCATTTAGAAACACAATTTTGACATCAATCTGATGTAGTTCTAAATCAAAATGACTTACCAGTGCCAATATGGTTCTAAAATAATCTTTCAAAGACAATGGAGAGAGTTTCTTTGTTGTCAATGCCCTTTTTCTTGTAGTAAAACCTTTAGCGAGTAGACAAGCCTCATATCTTTTGACATTACCTTTTGAATAGCTTTTGTTGCAAACCCTAGACTTCGGATCATGCGGTACAAAGTTTTCTGTTTTCTGTTGCCATGTATATTTTTCATTCAATGCCTCCATTTAGAAACAAAATTTTGACATCAATCTGATGTAGTTCTAAATCAAAATGACTTACCAGTGCCAATATGGTTCTAAAATAATCTTTCAAAGACAATGGAGAGTGTTTTTTGTTGTCAATGCCCTTTTTCTAATAGTAAAACCTTTAGTGAGTAGACAAGCCTCATTTCTTTTGACTTTACCTTTTGAATTGCTTTTGTTGCAAACCCAAGACTTTTGACATCAATCTGATGATCAAATCAAAATGACTTACCAGTACAATATGTTTTCTTTCAAAGACAATTTGTTGTCATCAATGCCCTTTTCAAGTAGTGACAAGCCTCATTTCTTTTGATGTTGACCTTTTTTGAATATTTTGTTTTCACGTGGTACAAAGTTTTTCTTTGTTGCAAATATTGTTTCAATGTTTCCATTTAGAAACACAATTTTGTCATCAATCTGATGTAGTTCTAAATCAAAATGACTTACCAGTGCCATTATGGTTCTAAAATAATCTTTCAAAGACAAAGGAGAGAGTTTCTTTGTAGTCAATGCCCTTTTTCTTGTAGTAAAACCTTTAGCGAGTAGACAAGCCTCATATCTTTTGACATTACCTTTTGAATAGCTTTTGTTGCAAACCCTACTCTTCGGATCATGCGGTACAAAGTTTTCTGGTTGTGCCATGTATATTGTTTCTTCAATGTCTCCATTTAGAAACAAAATTTTGACATCAATCTGATGTAGTTCTAAATCAAAATGACTTACCAGTGCCAATATGGTTCTAAAATAATCTTTCAAAGACAATGGAGAGTGTTACTTTGTTGTCAATGCCCTTTTTCTAATAGTAAAACCTTTAGTGAGTAGACAAGCCTCATTTCTTTTGACTTTACCTTTTGAATAGCTTTTGTTTTTTTTTTGACTTTTGATCACGCGGTACAAAGTTTTCAGGTTGTGCCATGAGTTTTTGGTTGTGCCATGAATATTTTTTTTTTCAATGTGTCCATTTAGAAACACAATTTTGACATCAATCTGATGTAGTTCTAAATCAAAATGACTGACTTACCAGTGCCAATATGGTTCTAAAATAATCTTTTTCAAAGACAAAGGAGAGTTTTTTTTTTGTCAATGCCCTTTTTTTTTTAGTAAAAACCTTTAGCGAGTAGACAAGCCTCATTTCTTTTGACATTACCTTTTTTGAATAGCTTTTTTTTGCAAACCCTAGACTTTTTGATCACGGCAAAACCAAAGTTTTCACGCGGTACAAAGTTTTCAGTTTGAGCCATGAATATTTTTTTTTCAATGTTTCCATTTAGAAACACAATTTTGTCATCAATCTGATGTAGTTCTAAATCAAAATGACTTACCAGTGCCAATATGGTTCTAAAATAATCTTTCAAAGACAAAGGAGAGAGTTTCTTTGTTGTCAATGCCCTTTTTCTTGTAGTAAAACCTTTAGCGAGTAGACAAACCTCATATCTTTTGACATTACCTTTTGAATAGCTTTTGTTGCAAACCCTAGACTTCGGATCATGCGGTACAAAGTTTTCTGGTTGTGCCATGTAATATTGTTTCTTCAATGTCTCCATTTAGAAACAAAATATTGATATCAATCTGATGTAGTTCTAAATCAAAATGACTTACCAGTGCCAATATGGTTCTAAAATAATCTTTCAAAGACAATGGAGAGAGTTTTTTTTGTCAATGCCCTTTTTTTAGTAAAACCTTTAGCGAGTAGACCATCCTCATATCTTTTGACATTACCTTTTTGAATAGCTTTTGTTGCAAAAACCCCTACTTGGATCACGCGGTACAAAGTTTTCTTGTGCCATGTTTTTCTGGTTGTGCAATTATATTTTTTATTCAATGCCTCCATTTAGAAACAAAATTTTGACATCAATCTGATGTAGTTCTAAATCAAAATGACTTACCAGTACCAATATGGTTCTAAAATAATCTTTCAAACACTAAGGAGTTAGTTTCTTACTTGTCAATCAATGCCCTTTTTTTGTAGTAAAACCTTTAGCGAGTAGACAAGCCTCATTTTCTTTTGACATTACCTTTTTTTTGACATTACCTTTGAATAGCTTTTGTTGCGAACCCAAGACTTCGGATCATGCGGTACAAAGTTTTCTGGTTGTGCCATGTATATTTTTTCTTCAATGTCTCCATATAGAAACAAAATTTTGACATCAATCTGATGTAGTTCTAAATCAAAATGACTTACCAGTGCCAATATGGTTCTAAAATAATCTTTCAAAGACAATGGAGAGAGTTACTTTGTTGTCATTGCCCTTTTTTTTTTAAAAGTAAACTTTAGCGAGTAGACAAGCCTCATATCTTTTTTTTGACATTACCTTTTGAATAGCTTTTGTTGCAAACCCTTTACTTCGGATCAATCTGATGTAGTAAATCAAAGTTTTTGGTTCTGCCATGTATATTTTTCTTCAATGTCTCCATTTAAAAACTTTAGTGAAACAAAATTTTTTGACATCAATCTGATGTAGTTCTAAATCAAAATGACTTTGTGCCATGTATGCCAATATGGTTCTAAAATAATCTTTCAAAGACAAATCAAAATGAGACTACCAGTGCCAGAGTTTTCTTTTAATTTTCAAAGACAATGCCCTTTTTCTTTGTTGTCAATGTAAAACCTTTAGCGAGTAGACAAGCCTCATATCTTTTGACTTTACCTTTTGAATAGCTTTTGTTGCAAACCCTAGACTTCGGATCATGCGGTACAAAGTTTTCTGGTTGTGCCATGTATATTTTTTCTTCAATGTCTCCATTTAGAAACAAAATTTTGACATCAATCTGATGTAGTTCTAAATCAAAATGACTTACCAGTGCCAATATGGTTCTAAAATAATCTTTCAAAGACAATGGAGAGAGTTACTTTGTTGTCATTGCCCTTTTTCTAGTAGTAAAACCTTTAGTGAGTAGACAAGCCTCATTTCTTTTGACTTTACCTTTTGAATTGCTTTTGTTGCAAACCCAAGACTACGGATCACGTGGTACAAAGTTTTCAGGTTGAGCCATGAATATTGTTTTTTCAATGTCTCCATTTAGAAACACAATTTTGTCATCAATCTGATGTAGTTCTAAATCAAAATGACTTACCAGTGCCATTATGGTTCTAAAATAATCTTTCAAAGACAAAGGAGAGAGTTTCTTTGTAGTCAATGCCCTTTTTCTTGTAGTAAAACCTTTAGCGAGTAGACAAGCCTCATATCTTTTGACATTACCTTTTGAATAGCTTTTGTTGCAAACCCTAGACTTCGGATCATGCGGTACAAAGTTTTCAGGTTACAAAGTTTTCTGGTTGTGCCATGTATATTGTTTCTTCAATGTCTCCATTTAGAAACAAAATTTTGACATCAATCTGATGTAGTTCTAAATCAAAATGACTTACCAGTGCCAATATGGTTCTAAAATAATCTTTCAAAGACAATGGAGAGAGTTTCTTTGTTGTCAATGCCCTTTTTCTTGTAGTAAAACCTTTAGCGAGTAGACAAGCCTCATATCTTTTGACATTACCTTTTGAATAGCTTTTGTTGCAAACCCTAGACTTCGGATCATGCGGTATTAAGTTTTCTGGTTGTGCCCTGTATATTTTTTCTTCAATGTTTCCATTCCCATTTAAAAAAAATTTTGACATCAATCTGATGTAGTTCTAAATCAAAATGACTTACCAGTGCCAATATGGTTCTAAAATAATCTTTCAAAGACAATGGAGAGAGTTACTTTGTTGTCATTGCCCTTTTTCAAGTATTAAAGTAAAACCTTTAGTGAGTAGACAAGCCTCATTTCTTTTGACATTACCTTTTGAATAGCTTTTGTTGCAAACCCTAGACTTCGGATCATGCGGTACAATGTTTTCTGGTTGTGCCATGTAAATTGTTTCTCCAATGTCTCCATTTAGAAACACAATTTTGACATCAATCTGATGTAGTTCTAAATCAAAATGACTTACCAGTGCCAATATGGTTCTAAAATAATCTTTCAAAGACAAAGGAGAGAGTTTCTTTGTAGTCAATGCCCTTTTTCTTGTAGTAAAACCTTTAGCGAGTAGACAAGCCTCATTTCTTTTTGACATTACCTTTTTTTTTTTTGCAAACCCTTTCACGCGGTTTTCAAACCATGTAATTTGTTTCTTCAAACCAAAAAAACACTTTTGATCAATCTGATGTAGTTCTAAATTTTCTGGTTGTGACAATGTATTTTTTTTTTTTCTTGTTGTTCCTTTAGCGAGTAGAAAACAAATTTTTTTTTGACATCAATCTGATGTTTTGTTCTAATCATCAAAATGATGTATATTGTTTCTTCAATGTGCCAATTTTGACATCAATCTGATGTAGTTCTAAATCAAAATGAATCCAATATGGTTCTAAAATAATCTTTCAAAGACAGGAGGAGAGAGTTTCTTTGTTGTCAATGCCCTTTTTCTTGTAGTAAAACCTTTAGCGAGTAGACAAGCCTCATATCTTTTGACATTACCTTTTGAATAGCTTTTTGTTGCAAACAAACCTACTTTTTGGATCATGCGGTACAAAGTTTTCTGGTTGTGCCATGTATATTGTTTTTCAATGTCTCCATTTAGAAACAAAATTTTGACATCAATCTGATGTAGCTCTAAATCAAAAATGACTTACCAAAATGAGCTACCAGTGCCAATATGGTTCTAAAATAATCTTTCAAAGACAACGGAGAGTGTTTCTTTGTTGTCAATGCCCTTTTTTTGCCGTAAAACCTTTAGTGAGTTGATAAGCCACATTTCTTTTGACATTACCTTTTGAATAGCTTTTTTTTGCAAACCCTTTTGAACTTTTTTGTTGATCACGCAAGACTTGGATCACAAAAAGTTTTGGTTGTGCCATGTATATTGTTTTTTCAATGTCTCCATTTAGAAACACAATTTTGACATCAATCTGATGTAGCTCAAAATCAAAATGAGCTACCAGTGCCAATATTGTTCTAAAATAATTTTTCAAAGACAACGGAGAGAGTTTCTTTGTTGTCAGTACCCTTTTTTTGAGTAGGAAAACCTTTAGCGAGTAGACAAGCCTCATATCTTTTGACATTATCTTTTGAATAGTTTTTTTTGCAAAACCCTTGACTTCGGATCACGAAGTACAAAGTTTTCTGGTAGTGCCATGTATATTTTTTTATGTATATTTTTCTTCAATGTCTCCATTTTTTTCAAACAAATTTTGACATCAATCAATGTGATGTAGTTCTAAATCAAAATGACTTACCAGTGCCAATATGGTTCTAAAATAATCTTTCAAAGACAATGGAGAGAGTTTTTCTTTGTTGTCAATGCCCTTTTTTTTTAGTAGTAAAAAACTTTTAGCGAGTAGACAAGCCTCATTTCTTTTGACATTTACCTTTTGAATAGCTTTTGTTGCAAACCCAAGACTTCTTCGGATCACGAAGTACAAAGTTTTCTGGTAGTGCCATGTCATTGTTTCTTCAATGTCTCCATCTAGAAACACAATTTTGACATCAATCTGATGTAGCTCTGAAACAAAATGACCTACCAGTGCCAAAATGGTTCTAAAATAATCTTTCAAAGACAAAGAGAGTTTCTTTGTTGTCAATGCCCTTTTTTCTTGTAACCTTTAAAAAAGCCTTTTCTTTTTGACATTACCTTTTGAATAGCTTTTGTTGCAAACCCTAGACAAGGATCATGCTTTTTTCTTTTTGAGCCATTACCTTTTTCCATTTAATAGCTTTTAGTTTCTAAATCAAAATGACTTACCAAGAATATGGTTCTAAAAAATAATCTTTCAAAGACAAAGAGAGTTTTTTTGTTTTGCCCTTTTTTCTTGTAGTAAAACCTTTAGCAGTAGACAAACCTCATTTCTTTTTGACATTACCTTTTGAATAGTTTTTTTTGCAAACCCAAGACTTTCATGCGGTAAAAAGTTTTCTGGTTGTGCCATGTAAATTTTTCTTCAATGTCTCCATTTAGAAACAAAATTTTGACATCAATCTGATGTAGTTCTAAATCAAAATGACTTACCAGTGCCAATATGGTTCTAAAATAATCTTTCAAAGACAACAGAGAGAGTTTCTTTGTTGTCATTGCCCTTTTTCTTGTAGTAAAACCTTTAGCGAGTAGACAAGCCTCATATCTTTTGACATTACCTTTTGAATAGCTTTTGTTGCAAACCCTAGACTTCGGATCATGCGGTACAAAGTTTTCTGGTTGTGCCATGTATATTTTTTCTTCAATGTCTCCATTTAGAAACAAAATTTTGACATCAATCTGATGTAGTTCTAAATCAAAATGACTTACCAGTGCCAATATGGTTCTAAAATAATCTTTCAAAGACAATGGAGAGAGTTACTTTGTTGTCAATGCCCTTTTTCTAGTAGTAAAACCTTTAGTGAGTAGACAAAACCTTTAGTGATAGACAAGCTCATTTTTTTGATTACCTTTTGAATAGCTTTTGTTGCAAACCCCAAGACTTCGGATCACGCGGTACAAAGTTTTCTGGTTGTGCCATGTATATTGTTTTTTCAATGTCTCCATTTAGAAACACAATTTTGTCATCAATCTGATGTAGTTCTAAATCAAAATGACTTACCAGTGCCATTATGGTTCTAAAATAATCTTTCAAAGACAAAGGAGAGAGTTTCTTTTGTCAATTGCCCTTTTTTTTGTAGTAAAACCTTTAGCGAGTAGACAAACAAGCTCATTTCTTTTGACATTACCTTTTGAATAGCTTTTTTTGCAAACCCTACTTTCGGATCATGCGGTACAAAGTTTTCTGGTTGTGCCATGAATATTGTTTCTTCAATGTCTCCATTTAGAAACACAAATTTTGACATCAATCTGATGTAGTTCTAAATCAAAATGACTTACCAGTGCCAATATGGTTCTAAAATAATCTTTCAAAGACAATGGAGAGAGTTTCTTTGTTGTCATTGCCCTTTTTTTTGTAGTAAAACCTTTTTAGTAGACAAGCCTCATTTCTTTTGACATTACCTTTTGAATAGCTTTTGTTGCAAACCCTACTTCGGATCATGCGGTACAAAAAGTTTCTGGTTTGTGCCATGTATATTTTTTTTCAATGTTCAATGTCTCCATTTAAAAAAATTTTGACATCAATCTGATGTAGTTCTAAATCAAAATGACTTACCAGTGCCAATATGGTTCTAAAATAATCTTTCAAAGACAAAGGAGTGAGTTTCTTTGTAGTCAATGCCCTTTTTCTTGTAGTGAAACCTTTAGCGAGTAGACAAACCTCATTTCTTTTTACATTACCTTTTGAATAGCTTTTGTTGCAAACCCTTTTGCTTCAGATCATGCGGTACAATGTTTTCTGGCTGTGCCATGTAAATTGTTTCTCCAATGTCTCCATTTAGAAACACAATTTTGACATCAATCTGATGTAGTTCTAAATCAAAATGACTTACCAGTGCCATTATGGTTCTAAAATAATCTTTCAAAGACAATGGAGAGAGTTTCTTTGTTGTCAATGCCCTTTTTCTTGTAGTAAAACGCCTAGCGAGTAGACAAACCTCATTTCTTTTGACATTACCTTTTTAATAGCTTTTGTTGCAAACCCTAGACTTCGGAGCACGCAGTACAAAGTTTTCTGGTTGTGCCATGTATATGGTTTCTTCAATGTGTCCTTAAAGAAACAAAATTTTGACATCAATCTGATGTAGTTCTAAATCAAAATGACTTACCAGTGCCAATATGGTTCTAAAATAATCTTTCAAAGACAAAGGAGAGAGTTTCTTTGTTGTCATTGCCCTTTTTTTTTTTCTTAGTAAAACCTTTAGCGAGTAGACAAACCTCATTTCTTTTGACATTACCTTTTGAATAGCTTTTGTTGCAAACCCTAGACTTCGGATCATGCGGTACAATGTTTTCTGGTTGTGCCATGTAAATTGTTTTTCAATGTTCCATTTAGAAACAAAATTTTTTTTTCAATCTGATGTAGTTCTAAATCAAAATGACTTACCAGTGCCAAATATGGGTTCTAAAATAATTTTTCAAAGACAATGGAGAGAGGTTCTTTGTTGTCAGTGCCCTTTTTTTTAGTAGTAAAACCTTTAGCGAGTAGACAAGCCTCATATCTTTTGACATTACCTTTTGAATAGTTTTTTTTTGCAAACCCAAGACTTCGGATCACGCGGTACAAAGTTTTCTGGTTGTGCCATGTATATTGTTTCTTCAATGTCTCCATTTAGAAACACAATTTTGACATCAATCTGATGTAGTTCTAAATCAAAATGACTTACCAGTGCCAATATGGTTCTAAAATAATCTTTCAAAGACAACGGAGTGAGTTTCTTTGTTGTCATTGCCCTTTTTCTCATAGTAAATCGTTTAGCGAGTAGACAAGCCTCATATCTTTTGACAGTACCTTTTGAAAAGCTTTTGTTGCAAACCCCAAGACTTCGGATCATGTTGGACTACAAAGTACAAAGTTTTCTGGTTGTGCCATGTATATTTTTCTTCAATGTCTCCATTTAGAAACAAAATTTTGACATCAATCTGATGTAGTTCTAAATCAAAATGAACTTACCAGTGCCAATATGGTTCTAAAATAATCTTTCAAAGACAATGGAGAGTTTCTTTGTTGTCAATGCCCTTTTTTTTAGTAAAAAAACTTTAGCGAGTAGACAAGCCTCATATCTTTTGACATTACCTTTTGAAAAGCTTTTGTTGCGAATCCTAGACTTCGCATCATGCGGTACAAAGTTTTCTGGTTGTGCCATGTAAATTGTTTCTTCAAAGTGTCCTTGAAGAAAACAAAATTTTGACATCAATCTGATGTAGTTCTAAATCAAAATGACTTACCAGTGCCAATATGGTTCTAAAATAATCTTTCAAAGACAACGGAGAGAGTTTCTTTGTTGTCAGTGCCCTTTTTTTTGTTTAAAACCTTTTTTTTCAGTGAGTAGACAAAGCCTCATTTCTTTTGACATTACCTTTTGAATAGCTTTTTTTGCAAACCCTTTTTTGACTTTTTTTGTCATAGACAAGCCTCATATCTTTTGACATTACCTTTTGAATAGCTTTTGTTGTTTTCACGGTGGTTTTTCTGTTGTGCCATGTATATTTTTTCTTCAAAGTCTCCTTTTAGAAACAAAATTTTGACATCAATCTGATGTAGTTCTAAATCAAAATGACTTACCAGTGCCAATATGGTTCTAAAATAATCTTTCAAAGACAACGGAGAGAGTTTCTTTGTTGTCATTGCCCTTTTTCTTGTAGTAAAACCTTTAGTGAGTAGACAAGCCTCATTTCTTTTGACAGTACCTTTTGAATAGCTTTTTGTTGCAAACCCAAGACTTCGGATCACGCGGTACAAAGTTTTCTGGTTGTGCCATGTAAATTGTTTTTCAATGTGTCCATTTAGAAACAAAAATTTTGACATCAATCTGATCATCAATCAAAGTCTGATGTAGTTCTAAATCAAAATGACTTACCAATCTGATGTGCCAATATGGTTCTAAAATAATCTTTCAAAGACAATCTTTCAAGAGTTTCTTTGTTGTCAATGCCCTTTTTCTGTAGTAAAACCTTTAGCGAGTAGACAAGCCTCATATCTTTTGACATTACCTTTTGAATAGCTTTTTTGCAAACCCAAGACTTCGGATCATGCGGTACAAAAGTTTTCTGGTTTGTGCCATGTATATTTTTTTCAATTCAATGTCCCATTTAGAAACAAAATTTTGACATCAATCTGATGTAGTTCTAAATCAAAATGACTTACCAGTGCCAATATGGTTCTAAAATAATCTTTCAAAGACAAAGGAGAGAGTTTCTTTGTTGTCAATGCCCTTTTTTGTAGTAAAAAACCTTTAGCGAGTAGACAAGCCTCATATTTTTGACATTACCTTTTGAATAGCTTTTGTTGCAAACCCTAGACTTGGATCATGCGGTACAAAAGTTTTCTGGTTGTGCCCATGTATATTTTTTCTTCAATGTTTCCATGTTATTTAGAAACAAAATTTTGTCATCAATCTGATGTAGTTCTAAATCAAAATGACTTACCAGTGCCAATATGGTTCTAAAATAATCTTTCAAAGACAACGGAGTGAGTTTCTTTGTTGTCAATGCCCTTTTTCTTGTAGTAAAACCTTTAGCGAGTAGACAAGCCTCATATCTTTTCAAATTAACTTTCGAATAGCTTTTGTTGGAAAACCCAAGACTTCGGATCATGCGGTACAAAGTTTTGTGGTTGTGCCATGTTTATTTTTTTTCAATGTCTCCATATTGAAATAAAATTTTGACATCAATCTGATGTAGTTCTAAATCAAAATAACTTACCAGTGCCAATATGGTTCTAAAATAATCTTTCAAAGACAATGGAGAGAGTTTTTTTTTGTTGTCAATGCCCTTTTTTTTGTTGTCAATGTAGTAAAACCTTTAGCGAGTAGACAAACAGCATTTCTTTTGACTTTAGCTTTTCAATTGCTTTTGTTGCAAACCCAAAACGTCGGATCACGCGGTACAAAGTTTTCAGGTTGTGCCATGTAATATTGTTTTTCAATGTGTCCATTTAGAAACACAATTTTGACATCAATCTGATGTAGTTCTAAATCAAAATGACTTACCAGTGCCAATATGGTTCTAAAATAATTTTTCAAAGACAATGGAGGGAGGTTTTTTGTTGTCAATGCCCTTTTTTTTTTAGTAAAACCTTTAGCGAGTAGACAAGCCTCATATCTTTTGACATTACCTTTTGAATAGCTTTTGTTGCAAAACCCTACTCTTCGGATCATGCGGTACAAAGTTTTCTGGTTGTGCCATGTATATTTTTTTCAATGTCTCCATTTAGAAACAAAATTTTGACATCAATCTGATGTAGTTCTAAATCAAAATGACTTACCAGTGCCAATATGGTTCTAAAATAATCTTTCAAAGACAATGGAGAGAGTTTTTTGTTGTCAATGCCCTTTTTTCTTTTTTAGTAAAACCTTTAGTGAGTAGAGAGAAGCCTCATTTTTTTTTGACATTACCTTTTGAATAGCTTTTTTGTGCAAACCCAAGACTTCGGATCATGCGGTACAAAGTTTTCTCAGTTGTGCCATGTGAATATTGTTTCTTCAATGTCTCCATTTAGAAACACAATTTTGTCATCAATCTGATGTAGTTCTAAATCAAAATGACTTACCAGTGCCATTATGGTTCTAAAATAATCTTTCAAAGACAAAGGAGTGAGTTTCTTTGTAGTCAATGCGCTTTTTCTTGTAGTGAAACCTTTAGCGAGTAGACAAACCTCATTTCTTTTGACATTACCTTTTGAATAGCTTTTGTTGCAAACCCTAGACTTCGGATCATGCGGTACAATGTTTTCTGGTTGTGCCATGTAAATTGTTTCTCCAATGTCTCCATTTAGAAACACAATATTGACATCAATCTGATGTAGTTCTAAATCAAAATGACTTACCAGTGCCAATATGGTTCTAAAATAATCTTTCAAAGACAATGGAGAGAGTTTCTTTGTTGTCAATGCCCTTTTTCTTGTAGTAAAACCTTTAGCGAGTAGACAAGCCTCATATTTTTTGACATTACCTTTTGAATAGCTTTTGTTGCAAACCCTTGACTTCGGATCATGTGGTACAAAGTTTTCTGGTTGTGCCATGTATATTTTTTCTTCAAAGTCTCCTTTTAGAAACAAAATTTCAATCTGATGTAGTTCTAAATCAAAATGACTTACCAGTGCCAATATGGTTCTAAAATAATCTTTGAAAGACAATGGAGAGAGTTTCTTTTGTCAATCAATGCCCTTTTTTTCTTGTAGTAAAACCTTTAGCGAGTAGACAAGCCTCATATCTTTTGACATTACCTTTTGAATAGCTTTTGTTGCAAACCCAAGACTACGGATCACGTGGTACAAAGTTTTCAGTTTGAGCCATGAATATTGTTTTTTCAATGTTTCCATTTAGAAACACAATTTTGTCATCAATCTGATGTAGTTCTAAATCAAAATGACTTACCAGTGCCAATATGGTTCTAAAATAATCTTTCAAAGACAATGGAGAGAGTTTCTTTGTTGTCAATGCCCTTTTTCTTGTAGTAAAACCTTTAGCGAGTAGACAAGCCTCATTTCTTTTTGACATTACCTTTTGAAATAGCTTTTGTTGCAAACCCCTAGACTTCGGATCATGCGGTACAAAAAGTTTTCTGGTTGTGCCATGTATATTGTTTTCAATGTCTCCATTTAGAAACACAAAATTTTGACATCAATCTGATGTAGTTCTAAATCAAAATGACTTACCAGTGCCAATATGGTTCTAAAATAATCTTTCAAAGACAATGGAGAGAGTTTCTTTGTTGTCAATGCCCTTTTTTTTGTAGTAAAACCTTTAGCGAGTAGACAAGCCTCATATCTTTTGACATTACCTTTTGAATAGCTTTTGTTGCAAACCCTAGACTTCGGATCATGCGGTACAAAGTTTTCTGGTTGTGCCATGCCATATATTGTTTTTTCAATGTGTCCATTTAGAAACAAAATTTTTGACATCAATCTGATGTAGTTCTAAATCAAAATTAACTTCCAGTGCCAATATGGTTCTAAAATAATCTTTCCAAGGCAACGGAGAGAGTTTCTTTGTTGTCATTGCCCTTTTTCTTGTAGTAAAACCTTTAGCGAGTAGACAAGCCTCATATCTTTTGACATTACCTTTTGAATAGCTTTTGTTGCAAACCCAAGACTTGGATCACGCGGTACAATGTTTTCTGGTTGTGCCATGTATATTGTTTCTTCAATGTCTCCATTTAGAAACAAAATTTTGACATCAATCTGATGTAGTTCTAAATCAAAATGACTTACCAGTGCCAATATGGTTCTAAAATAATCTTTCAAAGACAATGGAGAGAGTTTCTTTGTAGTCAATGCCCTTTTTCTTGTAGTAAAACCTTTAGCGAGTAGACAAGCCTCATATCTTTTGACATTACCTTTTGAATAGCTTTTGTTGCAAAACCCTACTCTTCGGATCACGCGGAACAAAGTTTTCTGGTTGTGCCATGTATATGGTTTCTTCAAAGTGTCCTTAAAGAAACAAAATTTTGACATCAATCTGATGTAGTTCTAAATCAAAATGACTTACCAGTGCCAATATGGTTCTAAAATAATCTTTCAAAGACAATGGAGAGAGTTTCTTTGTTGTCAATGCCCTTTTTCTTGTAGTAAAACCTTTAGCGAGTAGACAAGCCTCATATCTTTTGACATTACCTTTTGAATAGCTTTTGTTGCAAACCCTAGACTTCGGATCATGCGGTACAAAGTTTTCTGGTTGTGCCATGTATATTTTTTCTTCAATGTCTCCATTTAGAAACAAAATTTTGACATCAATCTGATGTAGTTCTAAATCAAAATGACTTACCAGTGCCAATATGGTTCTAAAATAATCTTTCAAAGACAACGGAGAGAGTTTCTTTGTTGTCAATGCCCTTTTCTTAGTAGTAAACCTTTTTAGCGAGTAGACAAGCCTCATATCTTTTGACATTACCTTTTGAATAGCTTTTGTTGCAAACCCTAGACTTCGGATCATGCGGTACAAAGTTTTCTGGTTGTGCCATTATATTGTTTCTTCAATGTCTCCATTTAGAAACACAATTTTGACATCAATCTGATGTAGTTCTAAATCAAAATGACTTACCAGTGCCAATATGGTTCTAAAATAATCTTTCAAAGACAATGGAGAGAGTTTCTTTGTTGTCAATGCCCTTTTTCTTGTAGTAAAACCTTTAGCGAGTAGACAAGCCTCATATCTTTTTTTGATTTACCTTTTGAATAGCTTTTGTTGCAAACCCTACTTTCGGATCATGCGGTACAAAGTTTTCTGGTTGTGCCATGTATATTTTTTCTTCAATGTCTCCATTTAGAAACAAAATTTTGACATCAATCTGATGTAGTTCTAAATCAAAATGACTTACCAGTGCCAATATGGTTCTAAAATAATCTTTCAAAGACAATGGAGAGAGTTTTTTTGTTGTCAATGCCCTTTTTCTTGTAGTAAAACCTTTAGCGAGTAGACAAGCCTCATATCTTTTGACATTACCTTTTGAATAGCTTTTGTTTGCAAACCCTAGACTTCGGATCATGCGGTACAAAGTTTTCTGGTTGTGCCATGTATATTTTTTCTTCAATGTCTCCATTTAGAAACAAAATTTTGACATCAATCTGATGTAGTTCTAAATCAAAATGACTTACCAGTGCCAATATGGTTCTAAAATAATCTTTCAAAGACAATGGAGAGAGTTTCTTTGTTGTCAATGCCCTTTTTTTGTAGTAAAAACTTTTAGCTTTGTAGACAAGCCTCATATCTTTTGACATTACCTTTTGAATAGCTTTTGTTGCAAACCCAAGACTTCGGATCACGCGGTACAAAGTTTTCTGGTTGTGCCATGTAAATTGTTTCTTCAAAGTGTCCTTAAAGAAACAAAATTTTGACATCAATCTGATGTAGTTCTAAATCAAAATGACTTACCAGTGCCAATATGGTTCTAAAATAATCTTTCAAAGACAACGGAGAGAGTTTCTTTGTTGTCAGTGCCCTTTTTCTTGTAGTAAAACCTTTAGCGAGTAGACAAGCCTCATATCTTTTGACATTACCTTTTGAATAGCTTTTGTTGCAAACCCAAGACTTCGGATCATGCGGTACAAAGTTTTCTGGTTGTGCCATGTATATATTGTTTCTTCAATGTCTCCATATAGAAACAAAATTTTGACATCAATCTGATGTAGTTCTAAATCAAAATGACTTACCAGTGCCAATATGGTTCTAAAATAATCTTTCAAAGACAATGGAGAGAGTTTCTTTGTTGTCATTGCCCTTTTTCTTGTAGTAAAACCTTTAGCGAGTAGACAAGCCTCATATCTTTTGACATTACCTTTTGAATAGCTTTTGTTGCAAACCCAAGACTTCGGATCATGCGGTACAAAGTTTTCTGGTTGTGCCATGTATATTGTTTCGTCAATGTGTCCTTAAAGAAACAAAATTTTGACATCAATCTGGAGTAGTTCTAAATCAAAATGAGCTACCAGTGCCAATATGGTTCTAAAATAATCTTTCAAAGACAATGGAGTGAGTTTCTTTGTTGTCATTGCCCTTTTTCTCGTAGTAAAACCTTTAGCGAGTAGACAAGCCTCATATCTTTTGACATTACCTTTTGAATAGCTTTTGTTGTAAACCCTTGATTTCGGATCACTCGGTACAAAGTTTTCTGGTTGTGCCATGTAAATTGTTCTTTTCAAAGTGTCTATTTACAAACACAATTTTGTTATCAATCTGTTGTATTTCTAAATCAAAATGAGCTACCAGTGCCAATATGGTTCTAAAATAATCTTTCAAAGACAACGGAGAGAGTTTCTTTGTTGTCAATGCCCTTTTTTTGTAGTAAAACCTTTAGCGAGTAGACAAGCCTCATATCTTTTGACATTACCTTTTGAATAGCTTTTGTTGCAAACCCTAGACTTCGGATCATGCGGTACAAAGTTTTCTGGTTGTGCCATGTATATTTTTTCTTCAATGTCTCCATATAGAAACAAAATTTTGACATCAATATGATGTAGTTCTAAATCAAAATGACTTACCAGTGCCAATATGGTTCTAAAATAATCTTTCAAAGACAATGGAGAGAGTTTCTTTGTTGTCAATGCCCTTTTTCTTGTAGTAAAACCTTTAGCGAGTAGACAAAGCCTCATATCTTTTGACATTACCTTTTGAATAGCTTTTGTTGCAAACCCTAGACTTCGGATCATGCGGTACAAAGTTTTCTGGTTGTGCCATGTATATTGTTTCTTCAATGTGTCCTTAAAGAAACAAAATTTTGACATCAATCTGATGTAGTTCTAAATCAAAATGACTTACCAGTGCCAATATGGTTCTAAAATAATCTTTCAAAGACAATGGAGAGAGTTTCTTTGTTGTCATTGCCCTTTTTCTTGTAGTAAAAAACCTTTAGCGAGTAGACAAGCCTCATATCTTTTGACATTACCTTTTGAATAGCTTTTGTTGCAAACCCAAGACTTCGGATCATGCGGTACAAAGTTTTTTCTGTTGTTGTGCCATGTATATTTTTTTTCAATGTCTCCATTTAGAAACAAAATTTTGACATCAATCTGATGTAGTTCTAAATCAAAATGACTTACCAGTGCCAATATGGTTCTAAAATAATCTTTCAAAGACAAAGGAGAGAGTTTCTTTGTTGTCAATGCCCTTTTTTCTTGTAGTAAAACCTTTAGCGAGTAGACAAGCCTCATATCTTTTGACATTACCTTTTGAATAGCTTTTGTTGCAAACCCTAGACTTCGGATCATGCGGTACAAAGTTTTCTGGTTGTGCCATGTATATTGTTTCTTCAATGTCTCCATTTAGAAACAAAATTTTGACATCAATCTGATGTAGTTCTAAATCAAAATGACTTACCAGTGCCAATATGGTTCTAAAATAATCTTTCAAAGACAATGGAGAGAGTTTTTTTTTGTTGTCAATGCCCTTTTTTGTAGTAGTAAAACCTTTAGCGAGTAGACAAGCCTCATATCTTTTGACATTACCTTTTGAATAGCTT